>WYDI02029381.1:0-73310 GCA_009867235.2 Psittacus erithacus | reverse complement strand
GGGGGTGGGGGGGGGGGTGAGGGGGGGGGGGAGGTGGGGGGGGGGGGGGGGAGGGGGGGGGGAGAGGGAAGAGAGGATAAGGGGGGGGGGGGGGGGGGGGGGGTGAGAGAAATAATAATAACAAAGTTTGCAAACAGGACAGCCCGTCTCCCTCCGTTAATGAGATTCATCAGGGCTTATCTGGACCCTCTGAGCGCTTAATCAGTCATGTCGCCTCTGCGCTAGTGTCCCCTGACCCGGCGGAATGGGATCAGGGAGCCCAGGTCAACACGTGCTCCGCCAGCCACGGAGCACGGTCCCGCGGGGCCAAGGCTGCGGGATCCGGGCAGCTCTCCGCGCCGCCGGGAGCTGCTCCCTCCCCCACATCCCGCCTTCCCTGATACGGATTTGAACGTGAAGCGCGCTGGAGAGAAGAAAGGTGGGCGAGAGAGTACGTGGAGAGAGAGGGGACCGAGAGGGAAAAGAGGTATTTTCCCCAGTCTGTGCCCAAGCCCCTTGCTTGGCTGCTATGGTTGTTATTATTATGGTTATTTCAATGAATGAGTCATTTGACTCGGTTCCACCGAGAAAACAATCAGTAAGGCGATCCCTTTAAGGTTACTTCTCTAGAGAGCGATGTTAGCCTTTCCGCGCATCGTCTCGCTTGTTCGCTAATTTACAGCCCAAGGTCAAGAAAAGAAGGAGGAAGAGGAGGAAAAGGCACTCAGGAGCAGGGAGATGGGCACGGGCCGGGCCCCGACGTGTGCGCGGGGGCCCCGGGGCAAGGGCCTGGTGGGCTGTGCCCGGAGCAGGACAAGCTGGCGGCCCGGACTGTGGGCCTGCCCCGAGCCCCAGCGGCGCACTTTTGGGGGGTGGCGTCCGTCCCACAGCCAGCCGCAGCATCGGGGCCCCCGCCGAGACCAGTCGCGGTCTGGAGCCGCCGGCATGAGAGGGGCCGGACAGACAGACACAGAGGCCTTGGTGCCCAGCCACTGGGAGAAGGGGCAGAAAGCGAAAGGGGACGCAGGGAAATGACAGCAAGAGAAGCGGGCGGTGAGGCTTTTCGGTCTCAGCCCACTTCGGGGCTCTCCAGATAACTATAGGCACATGAAGACAGAACACACGCACACACACACAGCCCCCTTACAGATAGGCACCAAATACGTCTCTCCCTCCTGCGAGATAACTGGGAGATAAGGCTCCGGCAGATAAGGGCTCCAGGCACCGGCATCGGATGTTTGCCCACAAAGTCCCTCTCGGGCTTTCCCAACCAGGCACAGCCGCGGACGGGCAGCTTCCCTCCCGGGGCGGCCGATAGGCAGGAGAGAAGCGAAGAAAACGAGAAATCGCGTTGGAAGGGGAGAAAAAAGAGAAACGAGGAGCCAAACCTGCTGCCGGTGTCCCGCATGGGGCCGGGGAGCGGGGCCGCTGCAGGCGGTAAATCCAGTGTGCCGGGAGAGAGAGGCGACGGCAAGTCCAGCGGCTGCTGTCGGAGGCTCATGTATAAAAAGGAGAGAGGAGGCGCCTCTCGCAGCCCTGCCGGAAAACTGCAGGCAGACGGCCCTGATTGGGCTCTGCGAGCCCTAAACAAACACGCAGCTCCGCAGGGGTGCCAGTCCCGCGGCCAGCCGGCACGCAGCTGGAGGCGGGAGAGTGCGCAGTCGGAAAGAAGGGGGTCAAGAGAAGGATGGGGGGGGGAACAGGGAGACGGCGTCTCTGGGTGCCTGCAGAGGCGGGGGCGCCGGACCCCCTGCTTGGGGAAGAGCAGAAGGGGACTCCCCCTCCCAGATGCCCAGTCTTTTTCCACTTCTTTTTGTTTAAAACCTCATACATAATACATACACACACACATCTTCTTTAAGGTGACTATTCCCCTTCTATAAGTGTTTTTCCTCGTGCCTCCAGGTCTCGAAGCGGACAGCCCCTGGCAGCGGCCCGGGAGGATGTATGCCTATCTCTCGGCCTAAGCAATCAGGTGAATGTCTCATAAAAAACCCCCTCTCCTTAGTTTTACCCGTTAAAGTCAGAGCTAACAGAGGGGAAAAAATGTGGCTCCTCCTAGAGTTGCCTGAACCGTCAGATGAAGCCAAAGAGAGCTGTGGGATGTGTCCACCCCAGAAGCAAGTAGTAGGCATTTTTGCTCTTTCTTTCTTATTCTTCTCTTCCCCCCACCCCTCCCCAGCCCTCTTATCTCAGCTGTGTACAAACTGATACGGTGCTTAGCAGGAAAGTGACTGGAAATTAAAATAACTTCGTTCACCAGAGGTTATCAGCTGGATATCTGTCATCATCAGTTTGTACAGAAAGAGTCATCTGCGGCGAAAGGCTGGACTAGAACAGAGCCCGGCTTTCGGCAGCCGGCAAGATATGAGCCCTCCCGGCAGAACCCGAGCCCAAAGCTGCTGGTGCGCGGTGTTGTCGCTTCTGGGGTAGGCACGGCTTTTCTTTCCATCTTTCCAGGCAAGATGAATGGGAAGTGAAGAATCCGCAATGCCGGGGGTACGGTAGAACCCCGGCTGCAGCCATCCGCTCTGGTGGCGGGGGTGGGGAACCGGTAGCGATCTCCAAATTTTATTGTGCTTTTGAATTTTTGTGCTGTAGCTCGGAGGGGGTTTGATCAGGAAAGAACCACTTGCCCCAGAAACTGTTTCTCCATTAAATTTTATGATTAAAGGCGCTACTTCTTTCTTGTCAGTTCTCTTTAAATAATATCGTTCTTTTGGTCACCCTGCCAGGTTGAAGCGGTATTTTTTTTCTTTGTTATTTTTAGATGGATTTTAGTGGTTGTAATATTAAATAGAAAATAAACTTTTGCAAGCAAGGGCAGCCGCTCCTAAACCCCCGGCGTGCCTTCCGACCCGAACTTATCTCGTGGGGTTTTTTTACTTGGAAAAACGCGGCAAAATCAAGGGAAGTTGCGGTTGTCGATGCCCAAGACACTTCTCCCCTGCTTGAGGACCTGCTTGCCGCTTTAAATTACTGTGCTGAAAAGCGCCGTCCTATCGGCTTTAAACTCCGCGTTTTCTCTAAGTCTTTTGGATGCTCCTTCTCGAGTTAAACTCTGGGATATTTCAAACACGTGTAAGGTGGATATAACGCCAGAAATGCGGTTGTTTGGTTTTGTTTTGAAGCTACCGGATTTACTGGCTGGGCGGGGGGGCTACAGTGCCCCTGCCCAGGAGATGAGGATGGTGGAGAGGAAGAGTGGCCTCACTGGCCTGGCAGGCGCCTCTCTCCCTGGCTCCAAAGTGACCAGTGTTTTACACTTCAGGCTCCTCGGGTTTTTTTCTTTCACTGCTGATTAGCCTGTTTACGTTACAGCCAGGCTACAAGTTTCATTTTATTTCCTCCGATACACCCGATAAGAAAACCCAGCTTGAACTGGAACCACCGTGGGAAACCATTCCCAATCACCCCTCTCCGCTCCTTTTCGGTTCAGGTTTGCCCTCGAACGGCTCAAATCATATAGTCTTCAGTCCCTAACTCTTCATGACGTCACTCCCTTCCCAAATCCCGCTTTTCTAACGTAACTTTCACCCCGGGGCTCCGGGAGCCTCTCTGGTACCTTCTGCCCCGGGACAGTGGTAGGCAGCCGTGGAGCATTTGCAGCGGGGAGTGCAAAGGTGGTTTTGCAGAGAAAAGCCGGGCAGGGAATGCTTAGTGGGGAAAGGCAGCGCTGGGGCCGTGATGCCGGTGAAGTAACTATCGCTCCTGATCCCTGTGGCCAAAAGGGGAAAGGGGCAGATCGAGGGGAAAAAGAAGTGAGTTTGTATCTGGTTAAGGTAGATTCCCTCACTAGGCGCTTGAACGCTTCAGCCTTCACGGAAAGGGCTGGGAGAAAACCGTGTGCAGGGGAGGTGTGGTTGCTCCATCATTCACTCCCGGGTTTCTGCAAATATGATCCCAGGGGTGCATTAGGCAGGAGGGGAAGGGTTCTGTCCAACCGCATCCCCGCCGCTCTCCCGACTCAGACAGCCCCAGGGAGCAGCGGGTATCACCCGGGCCTGGCACTCGTGCCCCCGGGGCGCTGCGGCTGAGGGAGCTTGACTGGCTCCTGTGAGAGGCGGAATGAAGGGTCACTTTGGAGACTATCGCAGGATGGAGTGTATTCTTTTCCGAGTCATGTTTATGTAACTTAATGTACTTTAGAAACTGCTGGGGAGTTTAGGCCGGGCTGATAAGCGTAGCGGTTATTAGAGGCGACGTGCCGGCAGCTCTCCCCCTCTCTTCTCCCGTTCGCTTATCCGCGGTACTTAAAATACACTTTTATCAAGGCCACCCCACGATACGGAGTGTTTCCATTTCCCAGCGGCTGTGACATTGAAGCGGACTTACCTATCGGGATATTGGCAGCTTTCAGCGGAGCTGCCTCGCTGGCGGCTCCACGCTTCCCAGCTGCCCGCTGCTGCCCGCCACAAAGGGCTTAAGCCCCCGCCGCAAGCACGGCGGCAGAAGCCTGCGGGGCGGTCCGCGTCAGCCGGGAAAAAAGGGCTTTCAGCAGCAACCGAGGGAGAGGGGCCTTTGCCCCCGCTCATCACCTCCCTCTCGGGCCGGGGGGGCCAGCCTCGGGAGCTAAGGCAGAGGTTAGCGAAACTCGCTCCCCAGTGCAGTCCGGTCCTGTATACTCCAGACCAAGGGAGGGAGGGGGTCATGATGGAGATGCCTTTTGTCAGAGATGAGATGTGTCCCGTGGGAAGGAGGGAGCCAACACATTTCAAGGATGAGGAGGGAATATTTTTTCTTTCCCCAAAACTCCTATCGAAGTGCTGCCGGGTGCTCAGAGGCCGGGCTTGAGCTCCAGCCTTTCCTGCTGGTTGCAGACGGCAGGCTCAGGCCCCCCCGCCTCCCCGTTGCCCCCGTCCCGGGCGGGGCAGCCGGCTTCGGGGAAACTTCACTGTTTCCCCTTTGCCTGAGGCCGTGCCCGGCAGCGGGCGGCACGGCAGGAGGTTATTCCTCTCTGCAGTAAGCGGCGTCCCCGTCGCTGGTGACTTGCTGCTGCCGTGATTTTTGGGTGATTTCACCTTGTTTTTCAACCCAGCAGAGAGCCTGCACGGATTTTCAGTGATCCCCATTTTCTTTTAATTTGCCCTCCCTCCGCCCTCCGCGGCTCCCCTGGTTAATGATTTCAGCCTTAAAAAAATAAAAAGGGATTAAAATCAACAAAACGCGCGGAGGAGAAGTTCCTGTTGCCGCGTAACCTGACTCCGGGAGCCGGCGCTTCGTGGTACCGGCAGACTGAGCCGCGGAGGGGCGGCCAGGGCCACGGCAATGCCCAACAGCTCTCGAGGTGGCCGGGGGGCAGCCGGGACCTACGCAGCACCCTAAGAAATATGATTACAATTTAGTTGCGCCTGTCCAACAGGAGCATAGGCGCTTTATCTCTTTCCAACACATACACAGAGGCTTTGAAAATGAGGAGCTAAGGTTTGGGTTTATTGCTGCTCTGAGTTTTTAAAGGTTTGTAACGGGCGGTAACTAAAATGGCCTAATTTTGATGCTTTATCAGAGAATCCCTCAATGCGTTTGCTAGGAAGCGGTGGGACAGTGTTTCATGTATTCCTTGCAGTGACGAATATGGCATTACATGTGATGTTTAATTGCAGGGTGAGGCCAGAAGGGAAGTCTCCTTCTCCCAGGGTCCAGCCGCCTTGCTGCAGGGGACAGGGCCAAGGGTGGGAGCCGCCGCCGCTCGGGGACCACCCGATGTCCCTGCCCGCTCCAGTCTGGGTACCGGGGAAGGCTTTCAGGGGTCCTTTCTGCTGGATCGGACACGAAAAAACCGGGGGAAAGTTTCTCGGGCTCCTCGCGGAGAGAGCTCGTTGTGGGAGAGAGAGCGCTGGCTGCGGAGGAACGCACTTCTCCTTCCCACCGCATCAGAGCAGGGCTTCTCCTCATCCCTCACTGTTCTTAGCACGGATATTGGACAATTGCAAAACCGATTCGCAATTAGCTGTCCTACCTCCGCCCTCATCCCCACAGAAAAAGTTGCTAAGACTTAGCTCTTTTTCACTTAAACCCCCCACCCACACACACCCCCACGGGCATAACCCCATATCACCAAGTATCTCCCTGGCCGGTTGTCTCCGGTACCGCACACCAGGAAGGAAATACCGTTTTCTGCATCGAAAACTGCCCTGCAACCCGCTTCCTGCGCACCGTTGTCTTCTTATTTCTGTGCCCAGGGACTAAAATCTACTATCAGAACTCGTCAAAACCTCCCAGGGAAATGTTTTCAACAGGACAAAATGAATCCGCCCTCCTGGGGGTATCTGGCAGGGGTAGCTCCGTTTCACGCGTGTCCATGCCGAGCTTTGCGGAGCTGCTCCGTTTCTCTTGGCATCTTGGCAACCCCTCGCCTTCCCTTTGAAGACCGTTTTCCTTGCCATTTACCTGCCTTATCGACATGTCAGAGACCAAGCGCTGCATAAACCAAACGAATTTCTTAATCTTAGTTAAGCAAAATGCTTCCCTTGATCCGAACTGAAAATATTTTCAGGCGCTGCTCTAGTAAGAAATGTCAAAAATTAGGGATTTTGTTCCTGCTTGGAATGAAAGTCAATTGTAAAACGTTAAAATAATATCTCAGAGCGAGTCTGACCAGTTCTGTAAACTCAAGTCCTACTAGATTGGAAGATAAACCGCAACAAATCAAAGCAACCACATCACAGATATAGACTTCAGAGTTAACAGTTTGGAAGGAACCCCGAAGGCAGGTCCCGGCAGGGTGGGTCCCATCCCCACCGGCCCCTGCATAAGATGCTGCTAGCTCACCTTCGGGGAGGAGACGCCTTCCTTCTCTATATGCTTTTCTTACCCTTTTTTGTTGTTTTATTCTCTTTATCTCCCCGCAGTGTTAATGGCTTCTGGGACACAGCCCTCTACTTGCAGTGAAAAGTATAAATATATACTTTTCGCAGTGTGAATACCGCATTTCGTTCGTGTAATCACTGACAGTGTTTATCCATTTCGCTTAAGCCCCCAGGACCAAAGGGGCTGTGCAAATAGTTCACACATTTCTATTACTTTAGGAAAAGGTGTTTTTGTGAAGCCGTTATTGCTGCTCCCGCTGAATTTATGATTCATTATTAAAGGACATCAGTATTTTCAAGCAATAAAAAGAACGACTGAAAAGCCGATTGCCCCAAAAGATGCTTATAACTAGGTGGCTATCACCTATTGTTCCACTACGGTTATTGTCTGATTTTAAAAGATCACAGATGACTGAATTTTAAGGAGTCATCTTCAGCGAATTTTAAGGACTTCATTTCAATTCCAAGTAGATGAATACGAGCAAGCAGTAGTGTAATCTGAAACATGTAAGGAGTCTTTACTTTTTTTTTAAGTTGTAATAATTTCTTGCACTTTAAACATACATTTTATATACAGAATTTCTTAATTTAAAGTCCTTGACGGACACAATAGTTTTAGTATTTAAAGTTGTAACACAGTAGTGGTGAAGTAGACGGGAGTAACTCCAGCGTTTCTGTTTTTTTTTCCTTTTCGGTATTCATAATATGGATAAAGTTAGCATCCTTTTTCTGAAATAACCAGTCCTCAGAGTAAATCAATACTGTGGCAGGCTCTACAGTAACTACTACTTCAAAGAAAAATAAAAAAGGACCTAAGTATTTTCAATAAACTCTGACCATAATACCGTGAAACAGAATTACAGGGTAACTTCGGCGATTTGCTGCTAACACCCATCAGTAACCAGGACAATATCTGGATCACGCACTTAGCATTTACTGATGACAATTACACATAAGTTTAGCCACACACAGCTGTAATATTCACCTGTGAAATAATAATAATGAAAGAAAACGTTTTACTGTAAGTTTATGTACATTATTTGCTTTGCAGGAGCATGTTTTCCCTGTGATATTGCTGTAGGTTGTTTTTTCTGGTACAGAATCACACACTGATTCGAGTGCCTGTGAACCAGCACATACGAAAAAGTCTGCTTCTATGTCACTGCTTATTTATCCAGTTCCTAAAGCAGTCTGAGGTTACTCATTCAGCTGGAATTTGTCCTCATTCACGATGACCAAAGCATGAACAGCCAGTTCAACAGACTTCCATGGATAAACCTGGTGAAGCAATAAAAGGATCAGTTCTTAGGTTAGCAACAAGAATTGTCACTTAGTCCTTCAAGTCATGGTTGCAGCTTAACCAAACTGGCTCTAAGCAGATCCTGTCCCAAAACCCAGATGAATATTTGGACAGCTAATGCAGAGTTTTCTGCTGTTACAGCCTGGGAGCTGTTGGTCCCAAACAAACCAAATCAGCACTAACTCAGCACCTCCTGTAGCTCCTCTAATGAACTTAATAATAGTGAAGATAATGCAGATGCTCTCCATGTCCCGAATGCCCTAATATGACACCCTATATAGCACCACTTCCCGCAGACCACCCTCACCTCTGTAGTGACCATGGCTTTAGGTAACATTACATAAATCAAAGTGTTTCAGCTTCTGAAATAAGCCAAACTCCCTCCAAAATGCTCATATCAGCCCCAACATTTCCTTTTATCCAAAATAAAGCTTTTCATACTGTTTTTGAATTATTTAACCCTTTAAAGAAAAAGATCAACTTAGACACAACTTAGCAACAAAATTCATCTTGAGATGGCAGACAAAGTGTTTAGCATTTTCCTCTCTTTCAATTTGGCAATGTTCTCACACCTTAGGTATCAGGAAAGGTCTCTCACGCCTGGACCAAAAGCCAAAATCTCAGCGCCTCATCCCTGCCCAGCCACCAGAAACTAGTCAGCAGGGTACAGAGAAAACAGCAGCCCCTGAACTGGCTTAGGCTGCTGTCTGTGCTTTGGGTTTAACGTTTTAAATATATTTTTACTGGAAAAAGTAGGGGCTAACATGAATATACTCCGAGATATTTCATTCACAGGACTGGAGGGGGGAGTAATTCAGCCTAAAATCAGAATTTAAGCTATACTTTTATTCTAGTTGTTACTGCCTACAAAAATAATTAGTACTCATTTACAAAATGTGTCTATGACCTGTGCTAAGTTTTCAAATCTGTTTGGTTTTACTTTTGATATCTTCAACAGAATTGTTCAATGACATTTCCTTTAGCAGAACTTTTCCAAACAAATTAACAAATTTCTGTTTCCAGTAAATAGAGAGAACATATATTGCTTGTGTCTGCTTGGAACTATATGTGCCTCTGAGGTCCAGAAGCTGACACATCTTCTGAAAGTATTTCCTCCAGTAAGCACAGAGAGAAGAAACTAATGGTTGGGAGCTGTAGCCACTAAAGGTTGAAAATATTCTGGACAAAAATATGCTAACCATAGCTCAGCATTTGGACTTGTGGAGCATAGAGCTGACTAGGGTGAATCTATGGACAGAATGGGAAAGCAAACAATTAAATGTCAACTGGAAAAGGAAGCCCTCTGAATTTAATGGGGTTGGACCAAATAAGCAGGAGTGGCCCTAGAAGATCTTGGCTGAATGCTAATTGTATTTTGATTGAATTCTTCATGTTGTCTGGGAATTTTGAATACAGCCAGCATTATTATAGCAAAAGCAGAATATGTTGCTTATTTCATTATGAATGAGAGTAGAATTGGAGAGAAATGCTAAGTGGTCAGGAAGTGGGGGACTGATGGGGACAATTTCATTCAGGACCCCATGACTGTTTTTAAGCAAAGAGAAGAAATACAAGTTGGGAGTCAGGAAGTCATTGCACCAGGCCAGAGCTGCAGTAACAGGGGGGTGCCATTGCCCAGGTGTGATGCAAGGGGGGAAGGACCTTGCCACTTCCTTGCTGCCTGAAAGAGGGTATGTGCGTCCTAGCCCCCTAAGTGTCAGTATGGCAGCAGGGCCCAGGAGGCATCAAGATGTGCTCTTCGTCAACAAAAGGAAGAATTGCTACTCTGGGTCCATACCCTGAAAGAAGACACAGAGTTATGGCCAAAACCCCCATGGAGTTTCAGAGCTGCCTTGAACCCACTCAACTCTTTGCATAAAAGCAGAATCCAGCACACTTGGAACTATGCTTTGCTAAAAGGAATAACGATGCATATCCTTTATAGTATTCAACGTTATCAAAGAATCATAGAAAGGTTTGTGTTGGAAGTGACCTGAAAGATCATCTAGTTCCGACCCTCATTATGATGATTCTCACTATCTATCAGTCTGAATGTCAATAATATACCATTTAATGGATTAAATTATTTTATCAGCCTTCTACTTGGAAAGCAGAAACCTGCTGCTCAAGGAGTAAATAAAGTCTAACAATGAAGGACCAGACTCCAGTGGGAGTTTTACTAGAGAAAGGCTTACACAAGCTGACTTATTTAATGAAAATGCAATTTCCTTTACATCATTACACCCAAGTGTCAATCTTAGAATCACAAATTTGTTAAAAACCAAGCAAAGTGGTTACCTTTCGGTAAAAATATAAGGAAAGGCAAAAAGACGATTTCAAGGAAATGTGTTAATAATTAAAAATAAATGTAATGGTCTAAATGAAGAGTACTGGCAGTACTAACAGCAGTAATGACTTAATTATTTTTGTTGATGTCAGTTATTAATTTGTGGGCCATAGAGCTATAAACCAGGGTAATTTATTGACTGCAATATAAACTGGATATGAGCCATATTATTCAAGAAAAACAATACACTGCAAAAACAATACAGAGAAGAGGTAATTTGTCCAGAGTTCATGAGACAATTATATCATCTAATTACGAAACTGACTCACTATGCCCTTGGCTCTATTTATTAGAAGAGAATTGAAGGACATACTAAACATACTTGGAGCCTAGTAATTTAAATTTAAACCCTGCCTGTACACCCAAGCATCCAGGAACTGGTGTGATCCAGCACATGGATCAGCAGTCCTGAAGGAGGTGTGGAACTCAGGATACTACTTTATTTTCCCATGCACGAGAAATTAAACTACAGCCCCATTTTCCCAAAAAGTGCTTTGAAACTCAGTACCACAGCAAACATGTAATGGAGTTAATCACACACACAACATTCTAATTATTTATTTCAAAATGTGACAGCAGTTTGAAAGATGTCTGTATTTCAGGTACTTCATTGATGCAGCGCCTCTTTGTGGTAACGCAGAAGCATTTGGATGCTAGTGAACGTGTTTCAAGTTCAAACAGAAGCAAACCACTGAGGTGCCTGAACCATAAGACATAATCAAGCATCTGCACGTGTAACTCACTCCCTCACGGTGAAGCTCATCAAAGCACAGAAATTACCAAGACCAAAACTAAAGCAAGTAGCTGAGTTATTGTGTGAATTTCCAAATTGTAGCTGCACTGCAACCTTTTAAATTCTTTTCAAATGTTTTTCCTTGAACGTTTAATGCTGCTTAAAGAACGTACAAATATTTTCTTTGTTGATCATGTAGCAAAGTTCATTAAATAAAATTGTTTCTTTTGCATCTCTTCTGATGTTTTTTATTCACAGTTAACTGTGCAGTTTGTATCTGAATAGATTTTAATGGGTGATGTCTAGCCATACTACAGCAAAGTGTGGAGGAGGCTAGTATTTAGAATGATTATAAGGAGTATTTGTTTATAAAACAGGAAAAAACCTCAGTCTCTGTTTGTTTTTATTAATAATAATGTTGGCTTGCATACAGTAATTTTTAAAATGAATGCTATGAGGATCTAGAGGACAGAACAGCAAATGGATACCCTGAGAGACCTGATTCTAACTTCGACCCAGGGAGGAAAGTCATAATTCTGCACATTGGAAGGTACAATTTTACAGTGCATTTGTCTTGGTGCAATCCAGGCTTAAGAAATCCTCTCCTTTTGCCAGGAGGACTCTTCTGCCTGGAGGATTAACCCCAGTGCCAGCACAGCAATCCACTGCTCTCTCCCACTTGTTAATGAAATTCCTTGTGGGACCACACTGGAAGAAAGACCATTGAAATGATTACAATTAAAAATAGCTCTCCCTCTCCCACAAATGGTTTATTTTTAACTTTCATCATTTCAATGCTCTGACTTAAGCACTGCTCTGCACGCAGTTGTTTTGGCACAGCTGAGGAGGTGACAATCTGCAGGCCAGAGGTGGGAACAAGCATCTGGGGCAGGAGATGGTTGCTGCAGCTTAGCTGTCAAAGGCAACATATCATGGGACTATGGTGTGATAGTTCATTGTATGAATTTAAACTTTGCCTTTCCTGACTGCTTTCCTAGCCATGTAGCATATCTGCTGCAAATCCCTTGTAGAAAAATGCTGGACCAGGGTTGCTTTCTTACACCAGGTTGGTTCACTTACATTAGAGGTTGGCAGTCCCTTGAGTTATATCATGGAGAAACATAGTGTAGGCAAAGCCTCAGCTGAACCACAAGGCCTATATCCTTAAAGACATTTATTTACATGTCTGAATTTCAGTCAGTGGAAGGCTTAAATGGACAGAGTTAGGAGCAGGCATATAATCAGGGCCGGCGCCCTAATAGCCACCTAACATGCCTCAGCTGTGTTCAGCTGGGGGGCTCTGATCACAGACTTACAAGCTTTGCTGACATGCTAAGGATCAAGCTGCATATCTGATTCAGAACTGAGTAAGAACTGCTGGGTCATTTGGCCAGGATTTGGGGTTCTTCCATCTTTTCTTAAAGCACAGGCCATGACTCACTTGCTGAAATCTCCTTTCTCATCTCTCCAACTTCCTGCCACTCCATGGATCTCAGGCGATGGTGGCCCTTTGATTTATTCTGTCCTCTGCTTGTGATTTTTGTCTCTTGAGGAGTAAAAAGCTATAACCTAATTTGAATTTTTGCATACAGCTATGTGAGCACTTGGGCGAACTTGCATAGCCTTTAGCATGCAGGAAGTTAGATAATATCTAATCTTCTCACCATTAGGGTAAAAGTGTGTCCCTAGCACATTATTATCCAATGCATTCTAGAGTAGAACATCACAGAACATCATATAACCTGTCCTACAGTTCCTGTACTGAAAGCAATCATCTGACTTTTTCACATGTCAGCATCACAGCATGGCATCACCCAGAACCCACTGAAGTCAATGAAAGAAATACCAGTTCAGGTGGATTTGGACCTCTCCTTTAATGTATCAGGCAACTTATACACCACAATCTGCATTTTCAGCCTCCATTGTGTTCATCAGCCATTATTTTTCCTTCCAATCTTGTCCTAGACTAAGGACCTAGAAAATTTTGCTACCCATGATTCGTACTTTTGGCAGATTAAAGACTTCAGCATCAAACTTTTCAATAAGACCTTATTTACCTGCACAAGCATATTGCTTCTCTTCTGCTCAGCACACGCTGTTCCAGTCCTTCCTGAGGTCAGTACAATTCTTGCAACGCAAATAAATTTAAAATTTACAATAAAATAACATCACAATGGCTCTAAAGGAGCACTTCCATGGCACTCTACTGTATCTTGGTGGCATAAACAAAACACCTAATGAAAAGCCATCCTTGAATATCATCTAGCTTACCAAAATGTAACTTTGTGGTGGAATGGGGTGTCCTGAGCTTGACTGGACCAAGTTGGACTACATGGACCTGCAACCCTTCAAGAGCTCTGTGGAGCCTTAGTCCTTCACTGTCTGCAGAATTAGCCCTGGAACCATTTCTTCAAACCATGGTGAGATATAAACTTCCTATGTGTTCAGCTACTTCATGTTTATCCACTATTTCTTAATTCCTTCCCATCACAGAGGAACAATAGACTTTCACTGGTTTCAGTGACTTTATCTGCAATGGAGTATTTTTCTGTTTGTCTGTGAACCTCATTCATGCCTTTTGTGTCCTCACTTCTCAGAGGTGAAGCATCAGACAACACATACAGAGTGCACAGAACCTACACACTTATCTGGAGACTGCAGATTATGGTATGTAAACATTTATTTTTTTAAAATCATGAGTTTTCCTAGTAATCCTCGTGTATCCAGCAAGCTGGCTGTTACTGCAGAGAAGACTCATGCTACTCATCAAAAGCCACTACCAAAATTTGCCAAAATTTCAAGAAAAAATAGAAAGGCAGGCAGGTAACTAATCCATTTTTGAGCTGTCAGGTTGTGACCTGAGGCATGCTTTCAGAGGAAATGCAAAATTCTTATTCCTTCCCAAATGAGATACAATACAATGATTTAAATATGTAAGGATAAATGATGAGCATACAGTTCCTGCCTGCACAGAGAGCATTCCCGAGAAGAGGACTGATCTGATGCAGTCAACAAGCTGCCAGACAGGCAGTATTGACTCAGAGCTCCCTTTCCTGCACTCCTTTTCCTGGCTATAGCTTATGTAAAAGACAAGAAAGAAGGAAAACCCATTGAATAATGAAGATGAATGCAATAAATATACCTGAGCCTGTCTGCTTGTTTTAGTGGTTAATGCCACTAGAGAAACCCTGCAGGGCTTTAAGCAGTTCTTAGTGATGAAGATTTATGAAGCCCTTTTAAAAACTTCATTAAGGGGTCAGAGAGATTTAAGTGGCCTCACAAGCTCTGCAGTGAGCCAAGAGACTCACTTTGCAAAAAGTCAGCCAGAGGCAGTGAGGGGAGACCTGGCTTGCAAAGACTGTTCACGCACTTGGGCCTGGGATGAATGATGCCAGGTAGCCTATGGATCTGGGCAGTACAGTATGTTGCCGAAGTCCCAGGCAGGGTTGTGGCATGTAAGATGGTTAACGAAAGATGTTCAGCAAAACAATCACGATGTATAGTGTTAAGACCAGCATACCAAGCTTGTAGGCAAGCCAAGTCTGCATACACTGCTCACACAGGTCTCTTCTTCCAGCTTCCCTCAGTTTGTCAAAAATACTGTAAAGAATTTTTGTAGTTCAGATGTGTTGTTTTCCATCTGATGACAGCACTGCCTGAACCCCTTAAAATCATAGTGCAGAATCTCACCTTCCATACTGATGCCCCCCAGCAGTCGTTTAGGACTGTGATTATTTAGATACAAATGGCAGTGCTCATTAATCTAACAATCACCTACTCCTAGCTATGAAAATGCAAATTGGGTTGGTTTATTTGTGTTTTCCAGAGAGAGAGAAGCCAGTTGCAGTAGGTGGGAAGGGTAATATTCCCCAGGTGCTGCTGTTATCACCTTTTTGTCTCTCCATGAGCCAGGGGGCATTTCATCTGCGCCCTGCAGAGCTTTGCTGGGCTCTGTTCCACCACCAATGAGGTGGGTGCTCGTCATGTGCATCTTGTAAAGGTGGTTCATGGACAATCCCAAATAAAAACAGCTCCTTGGCTGTCTTGTTTGTTTGATTGATTGTTTGTTTTTTAAATAGGTGTGCAGCATAATAAGCTCTGATAGCTGGCAAAACCAGCAAGCCTTGACAGAGTGAGAGATGAAGGCTGCCCTGGTAGCATCACAGGTAAAATTACCATTCCCTCTGGCTTGCTGAAGCTGTCCAGCCATCGGGGAGCAGCCATGATGGAGCGACAGCATGAGCTGTTATAAAATTCAGTATAAACCAAGTCTCCCTCAGAAGCTGTGTTTCAGATTGACTGCCTGCCTGAAGTACACACCCTTTGCTAGATGGCTTATAACCCAATACAAGGTGCTTCCAGTGAAGTGAGAGAGGCATTACACAGCTTCAGTTCCTGGCGAGGAGGCAAGAACCTCCCCTGGGATAGAAGGAAGGAATGCAAAAAGAGAGACAGCAGAGGATGGAGAAGGGGAGAGACCTGAGAAATCTGCAGTAAGAAGAGAAATGCCAGACCTCTCTGAGTGACAGAACTATCTGGCACTACTTTAGCATCTGTTAGAAACACAGGGCTGGCTAGAGAGTCTTCAAATCAAGCCACAGCAATACTTCCAGTTACTCAATATTCATGAATAGCATAAGGAAGTTTATCTACCATTACCTCCATCCTGCAGAGGTTCCTGAAGGAGAAAGGGGCCTTACCTTGCTACTTTCATTTGAATACAATAATTTCTGATGCATTCCTGAAACTACCAACAAAGACAGGAGGTGTCCTCCCATCTGCAGGAGCAAGCAGAGACTCCATAATGAGCCTATTAGGGCTGGCTTTCAAGAAGGAGAAGCCTTCCTCATGACACTGAATCATGAGATCTCTGCGTTGATAAAGAGAACTACTACAGAAGAGCCAATTGCATAATATCCCAAAGAAGAGCAATTAAGTGGCTTCATCGATACAAGTTTTGCATGAGCTACACACTACAAATAGCAACTTCATTCAAGCCATTTCAATGACACATGCTAGAGATAGGAAGAGTCAAGATAATGTTTTGCCATCACATTTTGGGAAACCAGGGATCAGGAATTTTTCCAGGGCGGGAAGCTCACTTTTCTCACTGAAGATTGTTCTGATTTCAAGCACTGCTGACTGTGCATTGTTGCCACATTTTTTAGATGGCTTTTTTATTGCTCCCCCGACTGCAGGGCACAGGGAGATTTCTGCCATAGACAAAAGTCTTCTCTGAGGCATATGCTACAACAGTGGAAGGAATCTGCTCTAGACCTTCCATAAATACAGTGTAAGCTCACTGTATCTAAGTGTCTCTACATCAGGACCATTGTT
Source organism: Psittacus erithacus (assembly GCA_009867235.2). Lineage (NCBI taxonomy): Eukaryota > Metazoa > Chordata > Aves > Psittaciformes > Psittacidae > Psittacus > Psittacus erithacus. Next base: position 56,805 of record WYDI02029381.1, on the reverse strand, counting down.
CTTGCATACCCTATGGAGACTGGGGATATAGGGTGACAAATAGAAGCGGCGAATGGCTTAGGCACCCTGTGTTTGAGTTCCTGGGTGCTGGTGTCAGCTCTGGCTGCTGACAGTTGCCTCCACAGCCCAAGGTGCAATACATTGCAGCTTGGCTGCTACAGGCTGGCTGCTACCACTTACAAGATGTTGCGACACTCAGCTGGGACAGCAAAGCTGTCTTAGGAACAGCAATGCTTAAGCCTGTGTCATACCACCAGGCAAAATGCTGGCCTGTATTAGGGTAACACCAACTGTAGAGAGTAAAAGCACTTGGAAGGCTTAATAACAGCTCCAGAAAACAAATTCACAGTGAAGTGGGCCCTGATCCATCATCTGGAGCCTTATTCATAGGCTACCAAAGTAGAAAATGTCTGAGGTGACAGGAATTTATGAATCAGGGGCCCATTTGCCATTGTTGGGGGGGGGGGAAGGTTGTGTTGTTATTTTCTATATTTTCCCTTTCCATTTTCCATGCACAAAACAATACAGATCATCATAAAATTATTTAGGGGCTTGTGCTGGTCCCCAGTTAGCGCTCCTAAACCTTCTGCTCACTTACGGGTTGTAAGCAAAACAAAAGATAAACCAAAATACAATGCAGCCCTGCTTTTCCGAGAGCCAGCAGGAACTTTGCCAGCACTTGATTTTTTAAATCTGGTTTCCTCAGCTAATTTAGCCATGCAAAATTAGCAACCTCAAAAAGGAAAGTGTAAGCGTGTGTGTTTCTTCTGTTATACCCAAAAGTGGGTTACGTTTCCCATCAGTTCCCTCAAGCAAAACCTGTACACCTGCAAAGCTCTGTAATTTTTGTATGTTTTCCTCTGCGGGGAGACTTTAGCAACAAGCGAGTAGCAATGTTTATTGCAAACCTTCTTTTTTTGGGCTTTGGGTGAGTGCTGCCCTGGCTCTTACCTGAGAGCTGTCAGTCCAGCTGTCACATCCTCTTTCTGCAGAGGGGAAGGAGTGCATTACTCTTTCCTTTGCCCTCCATGTGGTAAAAAGCCACAGGGAACCACAGAGCTGCATCATCCTGAATTGCCATGACCAGATTTGCCATGGAGCCTTTCCTACTGGAAAGTAGAACTGCCATGACTGCTCATTTGTTTATGCATGTTCCCTGGGCTGTGCGTAGGAAATGGGGTGGGCAGAATGGCTTCTGACTATTGCAATGCTGTGCATGGTCCCAAAGCATGGAGCTCTTGCTCTTGCAGGAATGAGAGCATCTGGCAATGGCAACCACCTCAAAACTGCTGTGAGATCCCACCTGCTACATCAGGAATGAAACTGAGTAGTCTGGGGCTGCCTCATTCAATGAAGGTAAAAGTCAGTGGGTCTACAGACAATGGGCTTCAAATATATAAATTAGGCAGTTGTAAAAAGAAAAGGAATATATTTTTGTCTCCATTGGCAGATGGAAGGTAAAGGCAACAATAAAGGTCCACCAGAAAAGGCTGGAGAATTCCTATCCTCTGTGCTCTTAAGAGGAGGTTAAACACCTTAGTAGAAGGCATGGCATAGGAAAAAAAGAGGGCTGCCCTTGGTGATCACCCCCAACAGAATACTTCTGTGGCTCTGCAAATGAGCAATTATCCACATCTGCCGATGGACAGTGAAGTCGCAGCGGAGAAAAGCTGCATTCCTAAAATCAATGATTCATTGGAAATCAGCAACCAGCTCCAGGAACAGTCCACTATCAGTGTTTTGCCTCAAACCTAGTCATGAAACCAAGAGGAGTTAAAAAAGGAATGGCTGTGGTGCAGCAATGCATCAACAATTAAACCCCACCAATAAATACTGGTGAGTGCTGGAACGAGCCTTTATTTTTCAAAATGATTTTAGCTTAGTGGAAAATATAAACCACGTCTTCCCTGCAGACACAGCCAAAACTAATCAAAATACTCCTTGTAACACAAAGGAAATACCTCTGGGCTGCGATAAGGGATATGAATGTAGTTCTTTTGCGTCTCCACTAGCTCATAACAATAAGATGGGCTGGTGGCACCATTTTCAACACAGAGATTAATAGTCAGAGAGAAACTGAGAAGGAGAAAGTACACTTTCAGTTTTCTTTCCGATGGCTAATTAAAAAGCCCATATCTGAGAGGAAACGCTGTGGAAATGAGAGCTATTTGGATGTGCCTTCCCCCATATACTATCATTCTGCTTTGTGAGGAATGCTTTATTAACGCTAATCTCATCCTTGTGCTTTGACAGAAGTTACAGTTTCCTTCCTTTGCAGCCGCTAAGGCTCAGTTCTATTACAGGGTTTGTTTAATGGGTACTCTATTATTTTACTAAATTACCTCATCTTCTGGGAACAAACTTAACCTTGAACTATGAAGCTAAATGGCTTTTTAATGATGCAAACCTGTTTGGAAACAGTGCTTTGATGACTCAAAATTTTCTCCATTCTGCATGTTTAATATGTACAATATATACAAAAAAGGTGTCTAATTCCTGCAGATTTTTTCCTGATTCACTCTTTAAAAATCAATTTGCTGCAATTATTAGGGTTAAGACAAATGGGAGTAAACATTCTTAATGCTATTCAGGCACCAGTGTGGAATCCCTTGCATTAGTAGGGAACCCGTCTTCAGTATGTTGGGAAAGCATACAACACTGATGCTTAAATATTCAACATCGAAATGTTTAAATTCTAGGATGATTTGAATACCACTCCTAGGTGCCTTCTGGGATGAAGCCTTCTTGTGCTGCCATGACACTCAGTGGGAAACTGAGAAGCAACAAGAAACCCAAATGATACAGTGATTAGGTCCAGAGTTTGCAGTCAGGCCAAATGAATGTGATTTTCTAGGATGAGCTATGCGGTGGTAGATCTATCTGATGACAGAGAAACTAGGCTTCTGCTTGAAGGGTGGTTGTCAAAGCATAGAGGGTGAAACTTGGTACAGGGCTGCTTGTTGAGATCTGATATAAACTAGAGGAATTACAGTGTTGGTTCCTGGTTGATTCCCTCCCAAATGCCTGTACATCACTGCAAACCCACACAAAAGGCTTCTTGACTCCAGAAAAATGTGTGTTTATGTTTAGGGTGTGTGCAATTTGGGTACTTCTGAGACTATTGCCCAGAGGTCACCTTTGGGCTAAGCAGGGGGCAGCGTGTTGTGTTTGTGTCAGACTTGAGTGGGAAGAAATACACGAAAATCAAACAGAAGTATGCTGTTTACTAATGGAGTAGCTACACTGTGATGACCTATCTATTAAGGAATATTGTTAAAGCTTGTGAACTTCTTTCCATGTCTCCATTCAGAAAAGTCCTGGACTTCCGTGCAGTAGGAGCAGGGGGCTCCTCACTGCCTCCCCTTCCTCATCAAACTGCCAGTTCTCACCACAGGTACAGATCATCGTGTGCTTTCCAGAGACACTGAGGTACTCCAGACTTCACACATGTCCCTTGCTGTTGCCTGGAAAAATGGTGCAACCACCTGCACCATTGATGGTTAGGGAGCAAGCATTGGAAAGGCTGATCCTTTGGGGAAGCAGCAACTTCTTCCCAGTCACTATGTCTCTGAGGAAAAGAGGCCCTGAAAAAAACTGCAACTGTGGGCAGGTTGCAACACTAGAATAGCTCATCTGGGGTGCCAAGAAGTTCCCATGAGAAACAAACTACCAGGGCCAGGGGACAGGCTGGATAAATTGTCCCGAGGGCTTCAGGCAGCCCTTGCCCACATTAGACTTCTAATTTTGCCTCACAGTGCTGAGGAATTAAAAGCAGGGTTGTCATGAGCAGGTCATGTTTTCATTCTGTCTTTCTCACCCTACAAAACAATCCTGGCACATCATGTGAAAACAGGTATTTTTAATGACGGCATCGGAATAGGCACTAGTTATTTCATCTGTTGCTAGACACCCAAAATCAGGTAAAGATCATTCAGAAGAGAAACCAACAGTTTCGATACCTAGTTTCTTGGTCCTCAGAAGTTACAAAGCTGCTGCCTGAGCTTTGCACTCAAATTAAGAGCAGGGCTTCTTTTCCTGGATGCTCTCATGAAGTGACCAAATCCTCTATCATAATGCATGCAAATCACTCCAGATCAAACTCTCATCTGTTTTTGGTGCCATCCCAGTAAAATCACCTCTCATTCTGTTACTCTAGCTTTTTATACAAAAACCTCTGCACTTGCCCTGAGGCAGTTAGTTGGCCTAAAGGCAACGGAAACAATCAAGTGCCTCCCACTCACAAACTTTCTACTCCCTCCAGCACCCCCATTCCTGTAATAGTCCCAGGTTCCTGCATTGTTATGAATCTCAAAACTCTTGCCCTACAAAGAAGATGGCAAACTTTCCCTCAGGCAAACTTTCATAGCTATGTGTCACAATCTTTTCCAGGTGAGAGCTGTGGGGCAACACTACGCCACCAGCATCAGAAAGCTGAGGGAGCAGTTCTGGTAGAAGTCATTATTTGGGGACAGCAGCAATTCCGCACTACTTTCCTATGAGGTGGGGATGATCTGGATGTGGACTGGGTTATGAGATCGTTTAGCCATGTTAGTTCCACTACCACCTAGGATTGACTAGGAGCACAATGCCAGCACAGCCCCAGTGTATCTCTGGGCTGAGCATGGGAAAAGCATCTGCCCTACACAAGGGCTCCTTGTGCCTTAAAAACTGCAGCTTGATCACCTCTGCTTTATTCCATCTTTATTGCCTGTAGCTTGAAGACAAAATGCCCTGCAAGAAGCCACTGAAAGTAAAAATCTGTATTTCCTGCAGATTCTTTAGATGCTAAAACCCATATTTTCGTATTCTCGCCCCCCCCCCCCCCCCCCCCCCCTGGGGCCCTCTTCCTTCCCTCAAAACACTCACCCTTTCGTGGTTTTGGTTGTACATGTGTGACGGCGATTTTATTTTACACTAAAAAAAAAATTGTTTTTTCCGCAGATTTCTTTGAGTCATAAAAACCATTTTTTTTTTTTCCCCCCCCCCCCCCCCCCCATTGGTTAGGTGCAAGTTCTACTACCATAAATCCATGGCATTGCTTGGAAATTCAGTTGACAGACAAGGTCCTGCTGTGCTACTAAACATAAACATTTCACCTTCTTGTTGTGTTAAGCCTTGGTAGGGTATTTTTTCCCACCAATGTTTTTTTTTCGAATGGGAATGCAAGCAGCTGAAGCCCAGTGAGAAAACATGAAAATAGATTTCTAGGAAAGCAACCAAAAGGGCTTTACCAGCAGGACAACTTGCTTATCAAGAACTATTTTAGGAACGTGAGGAAATGCAACTTGGACAACAGCGTTCCAAGAGGGAAGATTTACTGAGGAGCTGAGGGTTCAAAGAGGGATGGCAGCGCTGCTATCAGGAAACCTTCTCTGCACCTGTTTCTGCACCAGCTGCCTGACTCCACCAGCTGCCTGTGCTCCCCTCCTGTCTGCCAGCAGCTGAGCGGCCCAGAGCTGCATCCCCCTTTGTACTAATCCGCTCCACCATCTGTCTGGAAATATTGGCCAATCACTTCATACCCTCCTCCCCCTGACCACAGACAGAAGACGCGGTTTCTGATTTTAATGCCCAGCTGTGCTCCAGAGACCTTGTATAAATCCAAGTCACACTCTCAGAAAACAAGGTTGCAGCATGCCTCAGTTTCCCATCTATTTGAGTGAAATACATTACAGCTTTCCTTCCTTCTTGTGTGTATTAGTGAGGTTTGGGCCCCTCATGCTGTGAGCTGCTTCTTTCAGAGGCTATGTCCAGCATTTAACTCCAAGGGAGACACCACAGTTTCAGCTTACATAGAATCATAGAATGGTTTAAGTTAGAAAGGACCTTAAGATCATCTTGTTCCAAACCCTTGCATTGGACAGGGACATCACCCACTAAACCATGTCACCCAAGGCTCTGTCCAGCCTGGCCTTGAACACTGCCAGGGATGGAGCATTCGCCACTTCTTTGGGCAACCTGTTCCTGTGCCTCACCTCCCTCACAGTAAAGAACTTCTTCCTTGTAGCTAACCTGAACTTCCCATGTTTAAGTTAAAACCCATTACCCCTTGTCCTATAGCATGATGCTGTTGTGATTTAACGGTGCCTGAAGCATTTCTGTTGTGGCCCATTGGTGCAAATTTGCTGTAAATCAAAGGTGTTTTGTGCATGGAGATAAAGTCTAGTCTTCCCCTGTGCCACTGCTTTTTGCATGGACACTTTGTGCAGGTCTTCTCCAAGCTGTGCGTTTGAGCTGTTAGTTTCACAAATATGAGTCTTTCCTTCCTCATGCACAATCCTCCCCAGGAGAAGTGCCGCAAAACTCTCTTGCTGCACAACATCCTGGGATCCCAGAACATTGCACTTCTGCTCCTGTACTGTGATGAGACAGCAGGAACTTGCTGAAGTCAGCAGAGCATCATACAATGTCTTGGTTTCACATGTGATTTTGGACTTAGTTTAGGATTATGAAGTTAGACATTTCAGGACACAGGCGCCAAAACAGACTCACACCCTTTTTGTGTCAACAAATGATGCTACATCTAGATGAAAGAATCTGAGAGTGCTTCCCATTTCAACCAAGCCCCAGCTCTACCCCAAACTGAATCAGGCTTGCACTGGCTGCAGCACCATCCAGCCTTGTCTATTTCTAAGCTTTCCAGGAAGGAGAAGTTTGGCCCAGCATGGCTCAACAGGCTTCTTGCCTGCAAGCTCAGAGCAGGGTAACACAGTCTGGTGACCCCTGGTAGGCAGGTCCAGGAGCATCTTCAGACGTATTCCCATAGCTGCGTGGTAGTGGACCAAACTGCAGCACAAGGCATAGCGGTCAGCAAAGCCTCGGTCAGTAAAACTTGCCAAGTAAACATGGCTTCAGACACCACCTACATCCCTTGTGGGGAAGCTGCTCTCTGATCTCTTGATGCCTACACACATAAGGAACGTGCCAGGCCAGTGACAGATGCGAGGCGACGTAATTAACCTGCCACAGCCCAGCCCCTGGCTGCTGTCTTGTCACAACTGGTGGAGCACAGGGGATATGAATAGGTCCTCAAGCACCTGCTCCCGCAAAGGTCTGGCCAGCTGTTTCAGTGCTCTTGTTTGAGTGTTGCTCTTGCTCACTCCTGGTGCATACATGCATTTTCAAGAAGGCTGCTGGCTCTCAGGCAGCACAAGAGAAACTGAACTTAATACATGGCACATGGGAAGACACAGACTGGCCCAAGCCATGGTGAGGAAGAGTCAAGGCAACTTGCAGAGGAAGAAAGACTGTCCGAGAGGCCTTGATGGGGCATCCACCCCTCAGCCACAGTGCAGAGACACCAGGACACCTCCACTTTGAGTGACAAGAATCTTTCAGAGACCTCTCTTTGAAGCATGAGCCCATTGTTTTGATGCCATATATCACAGCAGGTGAAGAGGGCTTATTCGGCTCCAGATGAGCATGGCCCAGGAAGTCAAGGAAAAGACAGGAGACTGCTCTCAGAAAAGTGCTATCCTCTCTGAACTCAAACTATATCCTATAATGATAGATTTCAAATAAAGGACAGTCCATTTAACATGTAGCTGAGGGGCCTGTGCCGAATTCCCAAGCTTCTCTTCCTCCCTGACAATGAGAAAATTAGTTCTAATACATCTTATATATCAAGTTCATGACCTCATTAAAGAAAATTATTCTTGTTTTAGCATCTGTAGCTGAAAAGTCTTAGCGGTGTATGAGCAGTATTGAGGACAGAGCTGCTTCCATCACATTAAACTCCACTTCATATCTGGTTTTTTTTTGCTCCTTTCCACCCATATGTCCCTTTGCTTGCCGGCTTTGCTCTGGTTGTTGGCTGCTGTAGCAGATGATTGCAGAAGAAAGGCAAGTCATGGACTATGCACATGGAAACTTCAGTGATATGTGTTTTTTTATGGTGTACAAATGCTACTGCGATTTGCAGTAAACTGATGGGATTGTTGCTCCAGTCATTGCTATTGTTGTTATCTCAGGCTCACGTGGAGGATTCATCCAAGTCCAGGCCTTTTGAATTAAGGAGAGAGGTACAAAAGCTCCTAATATGAGTTATATGCATAGTGCACAGAAATGTGTGCCAGTCAATGTATATAGATATATATGCACACACATTATTTTACGCATGTGTATTTTACATATGAGTGTGTGTATATATTCACATATATATGCACACACATATGGATGTCTTCTACCACTATACAGCCCTCTAGGAAGCAGCATTGTATTCTCAGTGTCTACTCACAGAGAAAAATTTTTCAGTGTCCCTATTATATTTACAGCCAGAAGCAGGCACCCTGTGGACTCCCTAAACTAGTCTCACAGCTAGTCTTCCCATATAGACTGCACATCCAAGGGCTGTTTGATCTCTTTGGAGGCTTTGGGCCTCTTTTCTTCCTGGGCAGGGAGCTCAACCTGGACTACAGCCTGCCTCAGGCACCACAGTGCATGTCTTTGAGGCATTTTGCAAGCAGCAAGGCTGTGTTTCAGGCTGAAGAGGCAGACAGCACAGAGTAGATGTTAATCATGTTCTTCACAGATAACTTATGGGAGAGTGAGATCAAGCCTTGAAGCTCACCCAACAAGCTTTTACCCCTTTGGAAAAGGTTGCCTTTTCCCTCTTTCCTTTCACTTTCAGCCAAACTTCTGAGCTTATGCCAGTCCTGTGGCATCAGGGCACTGTGTCACTCCACCACAGCCACTCCGTGATGGGCTGGCAGGGTTGTTAGGCATTTGGGGCTGAAAGGAAACTCAGCACCCTTGCACATTGGAGCCATTCACAATGACTTTTGTTGCTGATGGCACATGTTTGGTTGTACTTGTTAAATCTTGTTAAACAGGAAACAGGTTTTGAGGCGAGAGGGTCCCTTAGAGTTCAAGCTCCCGCTTTCAAATGTTCTTACAAGATGCACAATTGGAACTGACTTACAGGAAACATTTAATTGGAGTCGGAAGGCGCTGGCTCCACCGACCTTGTATTACATTCCTCTGCGTGCTCCTTTCACAATGATTTTCACCTATAGCTTAAATCAGTGATTTATTTATACCAGCCAATGGTGATTTCAGCAGCATCGAGGGGACAAGCAGACCACAGGGATGCAGCGAGCAAAAGGGAGGAGCAAGCAGCAAGGAGCAGTCTTACAAAGCAGAGGGGGCTGTCACAAACCCGAGAGTGACATATTTATGAGTCCAGTATCGGTTGCCTGCACTGATAAGCCACAGTCATTAAAGGAAGGAAAAGTCACCTTTGTGTATATAAAATATACAAGATTCATAGTCTAAAAAGACTCGACAGGAAAGCATTAGGTAAATAAAGGATATCCCATAAAGCATAATGTGAAAATTAAATTACCTCATGAGGGAGGAAGGCTGTCTGTCCCCAGCAGTGAAAGTGGGGAAAAATGAAATTCCTCTATTCCATCCCAAAGCTGATTTGGCTTTGGGATTTTGGGTGGATCTAGACACATTGTTACTGCTGTCTATAAAAAAAGCATTAAAATCCATTACGTTAGACTGGAAACACTGCAGCCTTCCACAAATTTTCACAGTATGTTCACAAGGTAGTGCAAAGCATCCTATGCCCTGCTGCTCATGGTGGCCAAAGAACAGAAGTGCCTGGTCAGGGGCAAGCTGGACTTTTGACATCTGCAGTTTGCAAGTCTCAGCAGATTTCCTTTTCAACTGATTTTGGAAGCTGTACTGGTGAAATACTTGGAAAAGTTTTCTTTCCTCTTCTCTGGACTTCTTTTCTGGTGTATGAAACATATCCAGGATCCACCTATTTTTCTTTCACTGGTCGGTGTGCTTCCAAAACTAAGGAAATGTTGAATCATCAGGGAGACACAAAAAGAGGGAAATTGAAAAAGTTCACTTGTTGGACTGTCCAGCAAAAGAGGTAATGGGGGGAGGGAAAAGAAAAGAGAAAGAGGAAAAGCAATAGATAACCCAGTGTTTCAAATTTTAAGAAACCAATTTTTAAAATCCTTTCCTTTACTTTCTTTTCTTTCTTTTTTTTTTTCTTTTTTTTTTTTTTCCAGAATGAACAATTTCACCAGTGAAATTTCTTTTAGCTGTTGCCCCTGTGGAAGGCATGCGCAGCCCCAGCCTTACATACGGGTGACTAACCTGTGAGCAGTGTATAGCATTGCAGCCTCTGTAGTGAGTCCCTGTGGGTACAGCCCTCAGCCCCTCCAAAGCTGTTAACTGAAAGCCTCGCTGATGCCCAGGGTCATGGCATGGTGCTTTTAACTGAAAGCCTCACTGATACCCAGGGTCATGGGATGGTGCTTTTCACCTGGGGAGGAGCTGATTCAGTCTGAATCAAGCCAATCTCCTTTTTTAATGCAAACCTTTATCCTGGAGACACAACCCCCGTAGTGTTTAAATAGGTCCAAATAGCAGCTTGTAGCCACTGCTAAGGTCAGATTTTCCTCCTCCAGCAGAAAAAAATGGATCAGCATCTATTTAAAACTGTACCTGTCTACTCTGGTGCTCTCCCTGCACGCAAAAAGCCTGGATGAAGCCACTTCCCTGGTGTGCTGTGGGATTTTGGAAAGATAACTTAAACAAAGAGCTTAGCACCAGTTCCTTGGTTCTCAGGGACATGTGCCACAGTTGCTGCTCCAACTGAAAAACATATTTGACTTCTCTAGCTCATCACACAAGCAAATCAAGTTGCTCTGATGCCCAGGCAGGGGTTCAGGCAGAAGAGAGGCACGCACTTAGCACAGCCAGCTTTTTGCCATTGGGTTTGCACCAACACCTCTTTCCACCACTCTTCTTCTCCAGATATTCACAGGTCTGGGTCACATTGCTGATGCATCTCATTCTGCCTGTGAAGCCCTTTGCTCCTCAAGAGCTGACAGTTTCCTCTCCAGAGCATCTCCAGCCCTTCAGGCTTCTGATCAGTACTGGTCATTAATACGGGTGACTGCTGAAAAACAGAAAAGAAGAAAGAAAGCAAGCAAGAAACCTATTTTGGGCCAATTGAATTGAATCAATGAGGGTGAAACGTAGCGATCTTTGCAGACCAGTAATCGAATGGCATCATTTTCGCACATCAGTACAGCCATTAAAAGGTCACCGTAAACAGCTTTTCTCCCATTTTTGAAATTTCTACTTTATAGACCTATGGTGTTAAACTTCAAAGTTTCTTTATCAAGTCAAAACAAACACAGAACCTGGCTTTCTGTCCTTGGCAATCAATGCTGCTTCAGTGGCTTCCATTGACTCAGCTTTTACCAGACAGGGCCCTCACTCTTCTCCTTTCAAGTGCATGAGAGGAGGTCCCTTATTTTTATCACGTATCTTCAAATTGAAAGGTGCCTTCTAGTGAGGCAATCAATACCACAGTTAGGTTTGTGCCTAGGAAACTGTGACTAAAGAAACAATAAAACACTGATTTGCCACCTCTGACACCACAGTTTAATCCAACTCTGTCATTTTTATCCTCTGCCCTTGGGGGCGTTTCTTTATTTGTAAGGGTTTTACTTTCAAACCTCTGCATGTGAACCCCCACTGGACAAATAAGGTGTAATCCAGAAATGAGAAATGGGAGATCAGCTTTGTGAGAAGCTTGCTAGATGAAGCAGCTTCATTTCATTTGATTTGGGATTTTTCTTTTATTCACTCTTTCACCCTTTCTGGTGTCTCAGCTCCCTCTCTAATAAATAACTAGTCCACATCACTAAACCTCTGCACATAACTCAGAGCAATTTGTTACTGTTGGCAATGCCTGTGCTGCAGGGGCCCAGGAACAGGCCAGCATGGAAGCAGTAATACCTCCCACTCTTCAGAAGCATGATTTCTGCCTGATTACAGAAGGGGTCATTGGTAGGACAATGCAGAGAAGGTCATATACAACTGTCTCCATGCAAACTGTATGTGCTGCATGATCCTCGCATGAGCTGCTTTACCCAAGAGTATCTGTCAGAAGAGATCGATCCTGTGATATCTACACCACAGATGTGTCAGGATGTTAAAAAAATTAATACATATTCATAATCACCGGAATACAATGAAAGTGTCTGAGCATTTTATACAGTCCTGGGCCCAGAGGATAGTTTAAAATACAGAAATTCCTCTAGAAACAATGATACAATAAATCCACTAGGGCTAGGGTCCTTCCAAAGGTAAGACCATAAACACAGTCTCCAAATGAGGCTATAACATTAAAATCTGTGTACAGTTTTATAAAGAAATGAGGAAGGACTACACATATTTTTTCCCCCTTGACTCCCATCTGCCTGTTCTTCATTAAATCGGTGCAAAGAAGGCACCTCCTCACAGCACGGTCACTTTGATGGTGCCCTCCACAAAATAATTAGCTTGGAGTCAAGCTGCAGGGAAAGAGGGAGTTTCAGGGTCTTGCCTGGAGCAAGAGATCTCAGCTGTCCTCTGCCTGCACAAAGGTTTCAGGGTTAGCTAAGGGCACATGGCACTACGCAGATGGGGCACCTTCTTCTTCCTAGAAAGCTTATGAGGGCTGATGAAAAGGAACAGCAGCTCCTGGTCTTTGAGGTAAAAGAATAAACTCACTCTAGTACATGCAGGTTGCTTCAGCTCAGTGGGGTCTTTCTCAGCTTCCTTTTGCCTACACACTTCAGAGCATATATAGTCTCTAATACACCTTTCTCATTATTGCCATATTCCTTAGGAGCCTTTTTAGATACCAAGACATGGAGGGAGGAAGCAGAGGGAACACAATTTCTATACACACTCTGATCTCTTGTTGCCAATTAGCTAGTCTCTGGATGTTAGTACTTGAGCCTGGAAACCTTGGGGCTCGACGGAAGAGCATCTAATGGAAGGTGAAAAATAAGTCAGCAGAGCAACTGGAGGACAACTGCAGTTTACCTGGGCTGTAACATCTGGGCTCAGCTGCACTGTGTGCTTTCTAATTTCAAAGTCTTTTTATTTGTTTCTGTGGGGATTTGGGGGAAGTTTGTTATTCAGTGTTGGTTTTGTGTTTCTGTTTTGCTTCTTAACAAAGCACTTCTAGAAAGAGTGTGCTTTTCAAAAACGCATTGCTTAAGGTAATAATACAAGAGGGAAAATGGGGGTGAGGGGGAAGGCAAGGGAGAAGCAAAGCAGAAAGAAAATCTCCTCAGTTGCTCTCAGTAGAAAAACACTGGGTCAGTAGGATGTGATGAATTAAAACAGAGAGGGCATCCTGGAATTTTTCAGAAACATTTATTCTGGGGGGGAAAAAAAAAAAAAAAAAGCTTAGTTTTCCTCTTGAAAAAGTATTTTGTCATTTAAGACCATGGGAGACCCAAGCAAGGCAGAATACCAGACTGCCAGAGCTCTCATGCGCAAAGCAGAGAGAATGTGGCAAACTGAGTTTTGGTTATTGCTGCACTAATGACCAAAATAAGGGCCATGACGATCATTTTCCAGAGGGAGTTACAGGAGTCTTGAATAAAAGCCTCAGATTGCCCAGGATCCTCACTTACAGACTCCACTACTTGCTTGTTGGCAGAACTGGGTTGCCCATTTCTGAAGAGGTAAAGACAACTGGAAGAGAAAAGTGATATAACTCTAATTAGGTAAACAAAGGTGGTTTGAACTGCTCAGCTCCAAATACAAGGGGAGATAGCAAAGGGAAGGTGAGGGATCCTGAAGGAAGGCCAGGGCACAGAGGAGCCCAGCATCCTATGGCCCCGGTTCATGGGCACAAGGGCAGATTTTCTGCCGTAGATGCCACTACTTTGGCGGATTTTAGGGAAAGCAAGATCATAAAAGGTGGCCCTGCAGGTGATGGGCGCTGCCTACATCATTCATCTGGGGGCGAGATATTACCTCTGGCATCAGACAGAAAGAGAAACTTAGTAGAAGGGACAGGCAGATTGTCTCTTTCCCCATTCCTTTTAAGATTTCCTTTGGTCAGTTGATTAATGCTAATGTGCAGGTACCTCAAATAATGCACAAGGTTCAGATAGGCCTGCTGGTTACCAATTAATTGTTTGAAAGCAGTAACAAATTATTTGCGAGATATTGATATTAAACTAAAATCGCTAGTTTTACTGCATAACTCACATTAGTGGTATCATATTGGGCAAAAGGGTGAATTTAGGCAGCTCACAGTGATAACAAATTTCACAAGATGGTGGCATTTGCCTCATTCTGAATGCTTCACAGACACCTGGATAAGATCACACAAGAGAAGGTTTTCATGGAGTATCTCTCTATCTGTGTAACACTTGGTGTAACACTGAGCCCCTGCATTAGGCCCACGAAAATCCAAGAGCCACTCACACACTTTAAAGTCAGACACAGCTACTTGTCTTGTTGGATCAAGACCAAACGTCTTGTGTCTCCAAAATGGAACTATAAATCCACTGCAAGCTCTCATATGATTTCCAGTGTTTCCCATTTCAAGGAGGCAGGCTACAAATCTTGCCTGAACACTTCACAATGCTACACCTTGCAAGCCAATTCTGGTCAGACCCAGCAGTGACACTCCCCCCCCCCCACTTCCTTACAATGGAAAATAGTTCATGTAAAATATCTACGTATGTTCAAACTTCCAGTTTCAGTGTCAGGTTCGTTCAAGTCTGGGCTTTTAGATTTAACTCTACTTACTTACTTATTTTTAAGCTGCATTCATTTGCCTTCACCTAACATGCTTTCTGTCATGCTTATGGTTCCCTGCTCTAGCCCAGCATTTCCGGACCTGCTAAAACTGCACTTTTTACCTGACTTATTTCTCTGAAAAGAACCAGCCCCTCCTCCTGCCTCCCCCTTATCCCTGTGTAAGTAACATCCATCACTGTATCAGCACCTGTCTGAGCAGCACTAGGGAAGGGTCAAGGTATTATTTCCTACCCTTGACAGGTGTTAAAACAACAGTGAACCACCCCAGCTTATGAAAGTTTCCATTCTGCAAACTGCTGCACGTCCTTTTCTTCCTGCTATTCCATCCTTCCTGGAGCCTTCTTGGTTCTGCTCGTGCCCAGGTAAAAAGCCACTCAAGCTTCCGTGAATGCAAAAGCAAAGAGACAGATTTTCCCTATATTGAATGCTGTTGAGAAGAGCCAGGGCACATGGGGGAAGCCTCAGGGGTCTTCTCTGATGGCCTTGGCTGGCATTGCTTCTCCTGGGTCAGGCTCTGTCTGAGGCACGGTGCTGAGAAACCTCCCACCAAGTAGGGCCATGCTTGGGCTGAAAGAGGAGACCCAGAGGAGCAAAATAACCACACAGAGGCACAGAAATGCATCTCAGACACCAAACAGTTAGTTCTTGTCCATGGAGGGGATCAACCCATGCATGTACTTGCATAGCTTATCTACACAAGCGACATTATAACCAGATCTAGGAAAACAGGACCAGAAATGGACCTGACTGTAATAGACAATGGGCAAGTGACACAGAAATTGAACTCTTGGGATGCCAATTTGGTTGCAGCAAGAAAAAATAGTGGAGGACTTACTAAAACACCAGTGCTGAGTAGAAGTGCGGGAACACACAGCATAAGCACTCTGGAATGCTCTTTGGAGAGATGAAGGTTCATCTTCTTATTCTGCATTCCTCACTGTCCTTTTCTGCCTCCTGTGGAGGAGCGCAATATATGCACCTTCATATCTACTGTGCGCGAATAAGCTTTCTGCATTCTCCCTCTTGCAACACAGAGAAAGTGAGAACAGTTTAAGGAACAAATGATCAATTAAAGTCATGCAACGTGTGAGAAATCTGACATATTTGGAGGGTGGATTCTTAGCCATGCAGACATTACACAGCTAGGCAAAATTGCTGTATTTTATATCGGGAAATAGGCATCCAGTCAAGGCGATCTGTTTCATCCCAGCATAAGTGCCCAGACTAAACTAGGTTAAATCACTCCTTGCCATGAAATCTCTCTGTCTACCAGTTAATCTGGACAATTAGCTGAAATTAAACATCTAACTTTCAGCTAAGTGGGATGAATCCCCTCCCTTGAGTCCCAGCTGCTTAGGTGTCATTCAGAATTTCTTGTCTTCTACAAGATGCATTTCCCATCAGCTTGAAGTTCAGAGAAAAAACAGAAAATGGTTTTTCAGCCAAGGAAAAGAGGAGCTTCTTGCAGCAGCTGCTTTCCAGGAAACCCTGCTGTCCACATCATGTACACCCTTCCCTTTTAGCAATGACATGTTTCATCTTCATGCAAAAAAAGCCATTACTGCCATGCACACTAGTGTCCAGGCATGAAGATTATGCCCGGTCATTTCTCCAGGAAATGCAAGGAAATCTGTGTATCTCTGCAACAGTGCTGGGAGAGGGCATAAAAGAAGGCTACAGGGAAGGGGAGAAATTTTATTATTATTAAAACAATATTATCATGTATTAGTCTGCATCCTCCATTTTGCACTGGTTTGGTTGTTTTGTTGGGTGTTTCTTCCCCAAAAAAGAAGTGCCGTGCTTAAGGAGTAACTAGCTACATCTTCTTTCATTCAGTTCCTGATAACTGTTGTGGAAAAGCTGCAGACTTCCAGCCTCAGGAACACCCAAATAGTTCAAGATTGACTGGATCTGTTCAGAGAGGGATAGGCAATATTTCTGGCATCCTGACTCACAACACAGCAGCAAGCATTAACTATTTCTACTTTCCACTTGGACTCCTATAGACAGAGAGGTGGAACAAGAGACATTACAGCAGCCTTTGCCCATTAAAGGCATCCCCCAAACAGAGTAATCCCTGCAAAGACTGCCTTCTTTTTTATTGTTGCTGTTTTAAATCTAATTCATTCCTTAATTATGATTAATTGTTTAACTTAGTTTGGAAATAAATCATAAAGCAAGCTCAGGGATTTATCCAGCAGAGACATGCACAGCTTCTTTGACACAGCAGTGGTGCTGAATCTCCTGAATCACTGGAAAAGCACTCTGAGTAAGACCCAGAAAAAGAAACTGCAAAAACAAACAAGAGAAATGAAATAATACTCTGTGCAGAGGGTAAAGAAAAGGCTCAAGTCAGCATTTTATCTGATAGTCTGTCTTCAGGAAATGCCTGTGAAAACAGTTTTGGAAAGTAATAGCTGATCTGACTGCAGATACCCAGTGAAATAAGAAAGGTGTAAAATCCTGCTGCCATTTCTTTTTTAAGAAAACAAAGTATTTCTCACCAGGAGAAAAGCATTCTGCCACCCCATGAAAGGCACAGTGCCTTATTAAGGGTAAAGTATTAGAAGATACAAAGCTGCCAGAAGATGGATTTGTATACTTGTAAGAGCAAAAGGAAATAGCTCTGCATGAAAAATGAGTGAATGGAAAGGGATAGTCAAACACAGAGGAGGCAGCTATGGTGATGAAGTGTTTACCTAGCCAGGCTCTTTCTGAATCTCTGAGTGCCATCATCATGATTTTCCTCATTCTTGGAATTTTTTATGCGGGTTTTTTTTTTGTTTTTAATGGTCAGGCAATTGTACCCATGAAGATCTGAACTCTAGTCTGCTTTGCTGCATGCCTTCTCTTCTTGACTCACATGATGGCACGTATTCTGCAAGAGAGAGAAACAAACGGAGAGCTGGTGGGTGTCATACTCCCATTAAAGACAAGAAATGCAGCCGCAAAGGTCTTTTTACTGTTATAACATCCTGCCTAACCACTCCAGTTAAGCAAGGCACTGTAGTGTTGTTCCTAAAAGTGAGCTCTCCTTCTTTCCTCACACTCACACCTATTCAAAACAGGCATGTCTCTTGCAATGGCGGTAGAATTAATCTCACTGTGTCAGTACCTTTTTCTGGGGACAGAAGTTGAGTGCAATGCAGAGAAGCCACACATCTGCAATGCAAATGATAACCTAAACATGTCACCAGAAAACAGACACATAGCACATGGGAGCTCTGGCAGACGTACTGTCCTGAAACCTGGTAGCAGCATGAGTAACATCAACCTCATTGTTATCACCCAGCATCCTGGGGCAACACTATTGTGCAGGCACACTTGTTTGGGGGGGGGATGCTTTATGCATAAGCTGGCATCACTGCCTTCATTTTATGGTTTATTCTGCATTCCTTTAAAGACAGCAGGAAGCTCCCAAGGACAAGACATGGGAGGTGCCCCTGTGCCTGGAGCTGGAGGAGTGGTTTGTAAGGTAAGTGGTTTGTGGAGAATGCTGCACCGCCTGGACTATTTGACTGAAATGGCAGCTCGCCCTTCTGTGCTTCCCTCAGTTGTCGTTTATGGTTTCTTGGGAGGAGGTGTCTAAGGGAAGTGGGGGAGCTGATGCTATAAAACAGCAAGGCTGTAAGTCAGATGTTGGCTTTCACGGCCAGCGTGAGTATTCACAGAAATAGCTTCCAGGTTGCCCTAGCTGTTGGGCAGTGGGACAGCTCTTACTGGGCCGGGCAATACTGGGGTCGTGCAAGCAGTGTAGTGAAAGTAGGACATGAGACACATGACAAACAGTACTGGGGTTGGGATCAGAGGAACAGAGCAAGGTGGGTGTTCGGGGGCTGTAGAAGTATGTGCATTTTAATCAGCTGTGACCAGCTGCCATCTCCAGCTATAACTACTGGTTCCAGGTGAAGCAACGCAGAGCAGAGCTCTATAGCTTTGGGAAAACCACAGATGATCAATAGGGTCGTTATACCTGATGGAGTCCTTCCCAGTGCCCCTGTGTCTGGCATATTAAATAATAGTAAGCCCAGGTACTAGATGCAGCATACCTGGAAAGTGGGTGATAGAAATGAAGTGGCAGCCTGCCATCCAAGCCGACCATACCAGCGTCCACCTCTTCCTCGCGTCTAGTGCCAGAATCAATCAGCTGATCCAGATTCTGATCTGATATAGCTGCTACTAGCCTGGACATGGGAAGGCAACTATCCCAAACAGTATCAGCAACATGAATATTTCTTTAGAAACTGCTAAAGCAAACAGACGCAATAACCTAATCCAACCAAAAATAAAAATGATGCCTCTGAACAGCAGCAAGTGGAAGATAAGAACTAGTCTTTTATTGAGTCCAGAGGCCTCCTGGACAGAAGGAAAAACAAGTGGAAGATCAAATGGATTGTGGATCAAGTAAAGCACTAAGCAAAGAGGTTTGAAGCCAAACCACAGGACACATTTATCAAGCTCTTAAAAAAATAGAAATGCAGGATCAAAGCAGAAGCACTTTGCAAATATTAACATTTGTCACCTACTTTTACTTTTGATGTACTCCATTTTGGAGACATTTCTCCCTTTTCTCTCTCTCACTCTCTTTTTTTTAACAGGATAATCTAATCTTTCAGTGCACACACTTGCCTCCTTCAAAAGAAACACAATGACAATATTACAGAGACATGGAAGACTTTAATAAGAACAGATTAAAAGAGCCAACGTGTGGAAAACAAATAATAAAAGTATATTAAGCAGCAGTCCAGGGAAATATTGTTGACACTGTTGTCAAATGTTATAATATAAAGGTTTTGGTAGTTTTCCCAACAAAATATAAATGAAACAATAACTCTTTGTATTGCCTCACATTTGAGTGGAGGAAGAGCGTTCCTGCAGCACTTGAGTCAGCAGCAAGTAATCAAAGAAAATCACCTTAGCACCAAATGGACCACATTCATTACTGATGTGTATGTATTGTTTTGGAGATGCTACTCCATTGAGAAACAGGATCAAAATATGTATTAAAAAAAAGAAACAACAACAACAAAAAAGCTTAAAACCTTTTTCTAGAGCATTTTCAGCTGTGTGTTTGTCTCTACTACACCAGCTCTGCAGCTCATGTCCTTCAGACAAGGACAGTGGACAAAGCCCTAACTCAATGGTGGGATGATGTTCTTGAAAGGCCAGGTGACAGTTTTGTTTTCTTCCCCCCTTCAGTCAGAAGGTTTTCATGCCTCTGCTGACATCCTGAGCCACAGGACTGCAGAGCGAAGCAGCATTGGAGGACCTTCAGTGTGCGCCAAGAGCGACCTTCTGCATGCTGCAGCCAAGGTACTGTTTTGTACGGCACAAGATACATAACAAGAACAATACCTCAGGCTGAATTTAGGAAATTCGGTAATTGTCAAGTGTGGTAAATCATCTTTAAAGCAAACACTCTTAAAAGCAGAGAGATAAAGTTCTTTCCCCTGTGACGAGGTGGTAGCAAGGAATACTGCATGGCTGTGGGCATGGTTTCAAAGCAGCCCGGTCACATTGGGCGAGATACTGCCTCCTGCTCCCGACAGGGTCTCTGAGACTGCTGGCACCAGGGTGACAGGCCGGTAATCGTTAACAGGGGAAGTCTGTCTGGTGCCTGCTCTTTGTTCCAGCCCCACTTTCATATTTGAGAACCCTTGTGGTATACTTTCTATTCACAGCAATGTTTTAGCCTGTCGCAAGTGTGGCCCCAGTGATTACAGTTAGGCAAATACACCAAGAACCCACACATGCTTGAGCCCTTCAAAGTATCTTTTTTCCCCCCTCAGTTTCCATGTGTTAATATTTGACTGAGTCTGCAGTTTGAACAAGTACTTCCCAAATATATTTCAGCTTTCAAAAGAAAAAAGTATATATATAAAAGGCACCAAACATTTACGGTGCTCGCAGCATTTATGGCTGAAACTCGTTCTGCAGGTTCAGCCATCTGTCCTGCCCATCCTTGCACAACCATAGTCTTGTAAAATGCAACCAGTTGTCTTATTAGGGAACCCCTGACACCACATTTGGTTGCTGGATATCTCACCAGGATGACTTCTTGGAAACAGAAAGATGCTAGGAAGATGTGGCTCAAAATGCTTACAGCCGCAAGATGGAAGTAGGCATTGAAATGCAGATAATAATCTCTCTAGAGATCCACCTGAAGAAGGGACATACCCAAAATGAGGGATTATGATCATGTCCAGAGAAAAACAATGATGAGAGACATGCTTCTGACTACATTAAAGTGAATTGCAGTGCCAACAGGAACAGCAGAGCTGGGCCAATGTGATTATTACTCAGATTACCAACAGGAGCGATTACCATTACTAACTACTATCCACATAAAAGAGCTCCTCATTCTTGATCTATTCTTGCTGCTCATGGTTGGAGAAATGTACCTGGAATTTCACAGAAGTTGGAATAAACTGAGTCCCATCAACTCCAGCATCTGCTTTTTCAAGCAGTTGCGCAGGTCTATGCAATTTTAGCACAGGTGACTCATTTTACACAAAGGCTTCTTCATTCTGCTTCTGGCAACATAAACCTTTTTAAAGAGGGTATCAGTAATACCATTCTGATGGAAGTTATAACAATTGTTCTTATGTGAACCTGTTCATCTATTTTAAATCTCCTTAATCCTATGCCAGGACAAATGTGAAATTGGAGAATTTTACATACCCAGCTCTTTTTTTCAATCGTGCGTGTATATCAGTCCTGGATTTTAT
Organism: Psittacus erithacus; assembly: GCA_009867235.2. Taxonomy (NCBI): domain Eukaryota; kingdom Metazoa; phylum Chordata; class Aves; order Psittaciformes; family Psittacidae; genus Psittacus; species Psittacus erithacus. The sequence goes on along the minus strand of WYDI02029381.1, from coordinate 35,491 downwards.
ATTTCTGTACACAAGACTATTCTCTGTATGGTGATACTGTTTGTTTGCCAAGATGGGGAAACAAGGACGCTGCAATAATAATAACAACAAGGAAGCCCATTTTCCCTTTGAAGAAAAGCTCTTTGTTGGTTTGGGTTTTTTAAAGCTTTATGATAGAGGTAAACAACTGTGTTCTTAGAAATTATAGGTAATTTTTAACATGTCAATATAGCATTATTGTAATAACCTTCAGCAAACCTGAAAGGGTTTTCACATGAACAAAGGAGGAGGCTGTAGGGATCATGTTAAGGTTTGTCTAATTACACAGACTTACATGAATCAGAAAAATAAGGTGGAAAATGCACTGCATGACAGCCATTCCACTTTCATATTGCCTTTCTTGTAACTGGGACAAAGTTACTTTAGGTAACTACCATAGGAAATCCCCAACCCAAGAACAAAAACTAAAAGCCATTACTGTCCACCCTGATGCTGTTTCAGTGCTGATGAAACCACACCATCTCACACTGCCCCCTGCAGAAGTCCTGAGTGAAGGCCCAGTTCTACTCAGCTGGGTTTTACTTGGACACTCAAACAACTATCAAATTTTCCATTGGTTTCTTCCCATTCTTGTCCCAGGCCATGGATGCTGCCTCTCTTTTTCCATTTCCCAGGCTGTAGATGTTAATGCCACAACTCCATCTCCTCTCCTCTGTTACCCCTTTTTCCAGGTGTCGCTTGTTCTACTGTACCTTCAAATCTTATAATTTACCACTGGGAAATCAGAGTTGGAGCTGTCTTGTCATTTCCTGCCTAGAAGACACCACTTTTGCTGTAGCACATGGAAAGGTCATGGCTTTCCTTTCAGTAATACTATCTTACCAGTTCAAGCAGGTAAGCAGAAGCAACCTGCAAACTTTTGTCTGTAGGGTCCATGGTTGCTGCCAGACAACCCCTCTCTGTAGCACTTTTTCTTCCTAGAAATGCAGCCATGGAGCAGCTGACATTTTCAAAGTGTAAATTAGGCTCATATCTTGGATGCAACTGGTACAGTTAGAGCATGGGCTGTTTAAATCAGGTCAGAAAGTGAAAACCAAATAATGAATGAGCACAGAAAATTAGCTTGGCAAAACTCCACCACAATGATTTGTTTTCCAAAGTGCAGCTGATTTACAGATTTGAGGCCTCCATTGGTGCTCCCTGGGTTTAAAGCAAGATATTTCAGCAAAAATTATAGCTGAAGAGCAGCTCTGCTGATCCAGGAAATGTTGTCAGGGTGACAGTAAATACTCGAGGTATGTGTGAGAAGGGTATATCCCAGCCAGTACTGTTAAACATCTGCACAAAGTGGCCAAGCAAGCCAAGTTCCTGAATTTATTGGCCTTTCAGACCCCTGTCCTTCCCCGCTACCCCAACAGGCCGGGAGCAGGCTGAGCCAGATTCCTGTGCATTCCCACCAAAAAAGGCATCTTTGGCTGGAACAAGCGCCCAGAGGCTTGGCTGCCTCTGCAGAGCTCCCAGCTACCCACCACCAAAACCATCACTTCCCATGGGAGCAAGGTGATTCCAGAGACAGTTTGGCTGCTGGGGATGCACTCACTGCCCAGCCTGGCCATAGATCAGAGGGTCAGAGCATCCAATTTTAAAGTGGCCTCTTTTTCCCCAGCAGCTTTGCTTGCTACTGCTCACAATGACCTGGAGCACTGACTGAGCATGATGCAGACCTTGCAATGGGTCCCTCACCTCTGCCAAGATGCAGAGGGCAGAAGAAAGCCCTCAAGAGATAAAACATGTGCAAGAGCCCTTGGAGGAGGCAAATACTAAACAAGCTGCTTCCATGGGCCTGCTGCGGTTTTTCTTATACTGATAATAAAGGGAGAACAAGATATCCATGTGCCCACTCCTATCTGCTTTCCACCCTCAACTTTTAACAGACATCAAATTCTTGAGCAAGGAACTTGCAGTCCTTGGAGAGATTGACGTACACACTTTGTCTTAGCAGTGGAATTTATATCTCTTTAATAAACTGGAAAGTGACTCTTTTTTGATGATGGAGGCTCTGGTAGCTGACATCAAGTGGAGTACATGGCTGCATGCCTGCCAGCCTTGGGAAGATGACCACAGGCATTTAGGAGCTCTTCAGGATGGATCTTAAAAGTTTTTTTATGGCAGCATGCAATTAGACAATGGAAATTTAAACTAGCTTAAGACACAAAGTACTCATCAGAGATTATATAAGCAGTACAACCCTATTAATATCAGTGTCCTGAGCATAAGAATTTCTACCCCTCATAGAATCATAGAATCACAGAATCATAGAATCACAGAATGGTTTGGGCTGTAAGGGACCTTAAAGATCATCTGATTCCAACCTCCCTGCCATGGGTAAGGACACCTTCCACTATACCAGGTTGCTCAAAGCCCCATCCAACCTGGCCTTGGACACTGTCAGGGATGGGGCAGCCACAGCTTCTCTGGACAGCCTGTTCCAGTGCCTCATCACCCTCACAGGGAAGAAATATTTCCTAATATCAAAATAAAAAAAAAATTGTCATGTCAAAAAAGCCTCATGTCAGTTAAACTGTGTCAATTTAAAAAGCAAAACCAAAGCATGATGCAAACTCAATAGGATGGATTGTGCCCTCACTTCCACTCCTATACTGTAATTAAGTCAGCTGGTTTATGGATGTGATTAAGAGGGATAATTTGTCTTTTAGATGATGTGACATATTCGTTTGGAAAGAAATGTGAATGTTGACTAACAGCTTCCTTACAAATGAAAATAGGAATAAGGGTTCATTAAACATTTAAGCTTTTAAAGAAGACTAATGCAAGCAGCTATTCCACATATGACGCAAACAATGAAAAGAGAGCACCCTTCCAACATGGGGAGAAAGACCGTTCTGGAAAGAGGAGCTAAAAAGTTCTACCACAATATATATCCTCATGGCCAGAAAAAACAAGGGTTACTAAACCATCCTCAGGGAGCTGTGAGAGGCTTTAAGAAGCAAAGCTTTCAAGGGACAGGACAGAAACTAGAAAGAGACACACTCAAATTGTACAGAAATGACTTGGCTGCAAGAGGGGCTAGTCAGAAATCTAAATTCAGAGTTACAGGCATAAGATTTCCAAAGTGGCTTCATGGTGCCTTATACAACACCACCTGGACCTCTGTGGCATGTAGATTTGAATGGTGTAAAAACTGCAGTGCATGGGGCATCCTCCCCAATGAACCAATACGGAGAGGTGGGTGCTGCAGAAAGCCCTGTCCTGATGACAGAACATCCCTGCTGAATGGACAGGGAACAATAATGCTTGGGGGAATCAAGGAAATGTGGCCTTCACCAGTCCAGTTGGGCAAAGAGGGTTCAACCTGCACCCTTCCCACCACCTGCCCAGCAAGACGTTTTGGGTTAGGGGTGGGTTTTTCAGCTTTTTCTTAGGAAAAAAAGAAAATGTGGCACATTTTCAGGTTTGTTGTTTGCTTCTGCTTGTTTTTTTTTTCTTTTCCTTGCTTCACTTTCTATCTCTGGCTTCTTTCATGCTACAAGTTCTTCCCCTTTGTGTCCTCTCCATGACTTCCTCTTTCACACAAAAAGAAGTGGAAAAAAATAAAAGGAAAAAAAAAATTAGAAGGGAGCAGGGAAAGGTGATAAATGAAAAGGAAAAAAAAACCCTCTAGTTTCCAATGTCACATTTATTAACACAGAAAAGTGCTGGGGGGGGATAACAGAAATTTCTCAAAAAAACTTCTTTTATTCTGAAGATAAATTCTGAAATGTATTTTTCTCTTTATTTTCATTTACAAATTTTCAACCTTGTTGTTTCCTGTATCTGTAAAGTAGCCTTGGAGAGACCTAATAACTCCTAAGGGTATGTGAAACTAAACTCATGCACTACCCTGAGACTTCAGTCCTCAAGGCAGTATTCAGCAATGCAAAGCATGAGACTATTACTTCTTGTATTTGCACATCATCATTACCTGATTGAAACTGTAGCTGAAGGAGAGAGAGGAAAAACCACAGGGCTGACTACAGGTGGCTACCAGAGAAACTTTTTAATTGCCTTTATGTCGATAATATTATTTTTTCATCAGTGCTTCCAGGGTATAATGAAGGGACAGCTCGGCACTGCCATCCGCAGAGTGGCACGTTGATGGTATGAGTAGAAGTGTGGGTGTTCTTTTTTCCTTTTGCAAGTTCTTCACTTTTTTTTTCAATAGATGTGGACAAAGTTTTGTGTAATTTTCCAGTGACCTTGATTATGCAATTGTGTATGACTGCTGCCCTGGACAACATCAAAGATGCCACTCTTCTTATCAGGTGGCCAGCAGACCCAACTATGTGAGGGACACCCTGAGGGCACCCGGCAGTGCCAGGGCAGATGGCCCTTCCTGCCTGCCTTGCTTAACAAGCTTCTCCTGGGGAAGCTCTTATTGCTTCTATTCTGTTTTGTTTTTTTTTTTTGGGGGGGGTGTTTACAGAGCTGGCAGTCATAAACGACACTGAAGCATCATCAGGGAGATGATGATATATCCCAAATAAACTGAATGTATTTATTTCCCCTTCCAAGCAGAGAAAGGGTGGTCCCAATCCAGCAACAGCACACGCTTAACTCCAACCAGGGGCTCAAACCCAACTGAAGTCAAAGGGTTAACTTCATCCTCCTTTGAAGTCAACAAGGGCAACTCTTCATCTCAATAGGGCCAGTGCCTCCTCCCAGCGCTAAGTGCTTTGATGAATCTGCACTGTAACACCCAAACGAGGTGCAAAGCAGCATCATCTCTTCCAGGGTTCCTCCCCATCACTGGCATAACCCTTTTGAGTGAGACTGGAGCCAGGGCTGGGGCATGGCCCTTACACCCTTTCTCCTATAGACCATAAGGAGCACCAGTGGGAAAGACTGCCCCCATTATGTCCCCTCTCCTCTCCACAGCCTGGCCGCAAGCTGACAGGGAAGAGTGATGATCCTGCAGAGACAGTAGGGAGAAGGAAGCTGAAATAGCACTCCTCAACCCTCTCTTTGTCATGGGTGTCTCTGATCTTGCTCAGTAAACCTTCTTGGCAACCTCACAGGTACAGAGAATACCAACTACAGACTCAAACGGCAAAAATGTGGCTAATGTTACCCAAAAACACTCCCATCACTCTTTCAGTGTTACCATAATTTAACCCTCCCCCAAAAACAGATGAAAGCCACCTACACCAAATGTTTCAGGTGGTTGGATGCTGGTGATCTTCGTGATAGGACCTGTAAAACTAACCTATGAGAGGTTTCTACTTGCTCTGCTTTGAATACTACCCTCCTTTCAGTCTTTCGCACAATTTCTTTTCCCCGCAAGCCTGGGAGGGAGGTTTTAGCAGCAGGTAATCTGTCTCTCAAGTGCTCTTGACATATCGAGGCAAAGAGGAATGAAAATTGCCCATTAATCCCTGGGTTTTCAAAAAGTTTTGCATCACATTTCCTGCTATACTGGGTAAGAATTTTCTGATCAAAGCAAGTCCTTTCCAAAGCAGAGCAGAAAATGGAGTGAAAAATAAGAAGGAAGAAAAAAGAAAAGATAAGCTCTGGTCAATCAAGCCCTAGGTCTCTTGTCTCCAGTTTGTGATATGTTTTATGGTCTCAGACACAACAGATTGTGAGCCTGCAATGTTTGGAAATAGTAGATGATTAAACCTTCTGGCCAGGTGTAAATGCAACCTTTGTCTTCTGATGACTGTGAGAATTACCTTCCTTCTCAAAGTTCTGGCCCTGCTCTCTTCACTGTTGCAAACGTCCCCTACTTGGAGCTGCAACCACAATGTGCTTCCACTTTATTTCTCATCTATCCAGACACCAACACAATCCATATCGCTCCAAATGTCCCAAGGTATAGCAAAAAAAACCCACCCCAAAATGCTGAGCAAGCTACTAAAAATTAGAAAGAATGTGGCCTGTGACTTTTCCTACTTCTTCTGCAGGGGAGATTTTGTACCAGGCAAATAATAAAATATGTGTAATGATTGACTAGGCTTTTAAACCTGAGCTGAAGGTAAGTTTGCCTTGCTGTTCCAGTTAAATATTCTCACTAGCCCCCTTCTCTTTCTCCAGTTGATCATGACACAAAATTCCCTTCAGCCTGATTCATTCTTTATTCTTTAGAAATTCGGGCAACAGTCAAATCTGACCTTTGGAGTCATAAACAAATTAAATTGTTTCACAACCAAATAATATGAAACAATATTGAATAGCTAAGCTTCCGCTGAATTTCCTCTTAAAGAGAAAGAAGCCCTGAAACAGTACAGACATGGGAGATGATAGATGGAGAGGGATGGAGGAAAAGGAGCGCTGATACTCCACACGGCAATGAGACAGTGAAGCGCTGGGATCTGGCTCCAGACTGACAGATATCAGCACTTTGAAGATGCTGAGAGGCCTTTATTAATTATTTACTCTTTTGGGAGCAGAGTGCTCCATCAGAGGCATACCCCACTGCAAGCCTGTTGCTGCAGGAGCACCGGTGCTGACAGAACCCCGCACTCCGGCTACGGTTCAAGGTGACACCCAGAGGTGGCCAAAGTGGCCTTTGTGCCACTGGGCTGGAGACCATTCCTCCTCTCCCCTCTGTTTACCTGAACTTTGGCTGCGCGTGGTCCAGCCTCCCTACACACACAGTGCCCACTGCCACGCGCGGTCCCACTGACATGGATGCAGGGCAGGGCTGTGTCACCTGCTGCTGCCTCTGCGAGGACATCCTTGGGAGCGGGGCTGTTCACCTGGGTTTGGGTGCCTGCCCACAGGCTCTCAGATCCCGAGGTGGCAAGCGGTGGGGAGATGAGATGCTGTAGGGTTCAGCACATTTGCAGAGCATTGCTGGAATGTGAAGCATCTGGGGCAGATGGGGAGGTGTGATAAGGCTTCTTGCTGTCCTTAAAAACACTATGAAGTGGCCAGGTAGGCATTCCCCTGCAAAGGGGGATTCCCTGCCTGGCACCAAGCTGATCCCAGTTGCCTTCAAGGCTCTAGGGCCACCACAGAGAGCCGAGCCTCAGGCCCTAATGGAGATCCCCTGCGGGCCCCTGCTGTGGGTGGCAGGGTGGCATTCAGGTACCTGTTCACCCCATCCCTTTTTCCCAGCTGGGCACAGGCTACCCTTCCTCCTCCCTTGCTGTGCAGTAAGTTATGTATAAAAGCACCAGATGGAGATAGAAACAGCAATAAACAGTGCCCTGAGCTGACTCCAGCAATGCAGCACAACAGCTATACTGGGAAGGTGGCTACTGCTGTACCCTTGCTCCTACACTGTGGCTGGTGGAGGCATCCCTGGCCTCTGGACACTCATTGGCATGACACTGGCCTATGGAGTACCACTCTGCATCTCCACTGGTACCAGGACGACATGCTGCTACTGTGCCATGCCAACACTGAGCCTAAGGAAATTCATCATCATCATCCCTGCTGCAAGGGACAGCTCCAGAATGGAGAAGCCAGTCATGGTCTGGGCGTTAGGGACATACAACGTATTGGTGTGACCGGCACTTATACAGCAACACTCTGAGAATGGTGCACTCATGCTTAATATAAAGAGATCCAAACCATTATAATTATTCCCATGCATGATGTCTGCACACACAACACAAGCAAGGATCTATTTATAAGAGGCATATGAACAGCACTCATAGCTGCTGCCTTTCTCCCAGGCTGGACACTCAGCTACAGATGTGCTGTGGACAGTCACCAACAGCCTAAACTGCTATTACTGTCACTGGTATGAAAAGCCTTTTATAATCTACAGGTTTGTGCCATTTATGAAGTGGAAGCCAACAGACGTGAAACACATTTGGATGCCTTAATTAACTTGAAGAATTATGAAGCCGTGCCTGTAACTGAAATACAGTTTTGACTCTTGTAAACCATTTGACATAAGAATGATGAGGCTGAGAATTAGATGTAGGAATACATCTAAATATTTATACTACATTCATTACACCAGTATCTGAGCATATGTTTATGTTGTAACCTCCACTTCTACATCCGTTAAGTTTGCTCTGCTGTATAACCCGTGCTACCTATTGCATGGTGTCAGGGGTGCCTTCCTGCAGAGACTATCTGTGTCTGGGATGATGCAGGTTAAACCCCTTTCTCTGAGCAATATATTTCCCATGCTCTCAGTGCAAGACTTCCTGAGGCTTTGAAACCAGGACACTGAATTGAACAGACTCCTCACCTAAATCAGGCTGGCAACCCCTATTTATAGCCCCAACACACTAAACCCCTCATGTCGTATTCCAAAGTCCTCTGACACAGAGCTCCAGCCACCACATTTCATTACAGCAATGAATCCAGTAGCTGTTGTCATCAAAATGCTGACAGAAACTGAGGTTAAAGGTACTAAATGTTTTGCTGTTAATGAAGCCAATGCAATGATGTTTTGCTATTAACAAAGCCAATGTAACTTGTTTTTGTGAGAAGGAAAGGAGGACTCTGCGAGCAACTATCATGAGATACATGCAGAGCTGTGAAAATAACTTTGAATGAGATTTTAGAAATCTTCTAAGTAAAATATATGTGCATTTCAATCAAGCATTTTGCTCTCCCTTTAATGATTTTTTTCCCCTTTGAAATATTAGCCAATAAAGTGAAGAAAACTAATTTTGAAACAAAAATGTCAACGTGCTTTATTTTGAACAGCTCAAAGCAGAACTTGTTATGCCTTGGCATTTTGCTCCTAAAATACATTTTCTAGTATATAAATAATCCCGAATAATCCATCTAATTCTACATTTATTACAGTGAAGAGCAATGTTAGCAAGTCAACACGCACACACACTCACACAGGAGTTCACCTTTCTTTTTTGCCCATGGAACAGAACTGCAAGTGCTACAGGTAGAAGTTTTGACCAAAGGGTATTTTGGAGCTCTTGTGTCAGAAAGCTAAACGCTTCGACAGGGTATTTCTAATTTTTCCTACTAGACCCTATGACACTTGCTCCTTGTCCCATTCCAGAAGATCTCTTTTACACTCAGCATCTTCAAGGAGGTGGTTTCCCTCAGCATCCTCCACTCTGCCTTACCAGCCCTCTTCTTTTGCCACCCCAATTACTAGACACAAGCATCCAAAGTGTGATCATGGTCTCAAAGCATGACAATTCTCAGACTGGACCAGGCATTTAACATCATCACTTTGTTTCTACTAAGCTATTTAAAAGAGGCTATTTCATTTTCATGACCACATGGAAATGTGTTCTTTACACACGCACACGCACTAATGTCACCAGTCAGTGAAGTTAGTGCTCTCAGTGCGGCACTGGGCCCTCAGTGTCCTCAGCGTGGCACTGGGCAGTAGCAGTTCCCTTGCCATCCTCCCTGAAGAATGAGTGTTGCTTTGCAAGAGACAGTTTTTGCCTGCAGGATGGAGAGGAGGAGTGCCATGCTGTTCTGAGCAGCTACATCCCCTGGGGAACAGGTGGAGGATGCCGGCCACCACTGGGAACAGAGCCTGGGAGAGCCAGCTTAGTTAAAGGGATTTGCCCCCTCAACATGCTGCTGGGGGCAGCAGTCTCATGTTTGCACTGCAGGGACATCTCTCACCTTCATTCCCGTATCTGATAGCAATTCTGATTCCTGGGACTCAGCCCCAGACTGTTTCATCCTATTTCTGTTTCATCCACCTGCTATTATCTTCTGCTGTTTTTCAGGAATTACTGCCAAATTATGCTGCTCTTATTTCCACCCCCACCCCCCATCAGTAATTTCTTTTCTAGGGTGGAGAGCTTCCCAGATCACCCTCCACCCACTTACACACATGCATGCACACACACTTTATAGAAAGTGTTTACTTATGCGGGGGCAATAGTTTAAAAGGTAAATGAAATAGAGGACGCAGCCTGGATTGGCTTAGCAACACAAACAGTGCCAGCAGGTAAAGGGCCCAGGCCTGTTCTTTCCCACCTCAGAATTGTTTTAAAATGACATCCCTTCATAATTAATTGTACAGCACCTGATTAGTCACTATTGACAGACCTGCAGCCAATTGATTCTTTTTTTTTCTTCTATTTTATTTTTTTTTATCTGGCTGGGGGAAATATGAAGTGCCTGTAGCCACACATCCAATATACCTCCTGGTGATTACATCAGGCAGCTGAGCAATTAGCGCCAGTAGTATCAGCTCGGGAGCTGGAGGCTACAGTAGCAGGATCACAGCCCAGCCTTAGCCTTTAATATGAAAATGAAGAAGGGAAGCATCAAAATCCCATAAACCCTAGAAGTCAAACAAAGCCAACTGGGAGTTCGTTTGTTGATAAGGCGAAGGAAGAAACGCAGCTGATAAAACAGAGGGCTGCTTCTGCTCTTCTGGTCTCTATCGTGGGTGAGGAGGATTAAAACACTCAGGAGGCAGGCTGAATCCACCCAAGTTGGAAAACAACCCCAGTGGCAGAAAACGTGTGCTTGCTTCATTAGCAGTGGAGCTGGGTCAGAAGGGGTGGGTTTGTAGCCCTTTCCACTTCCAGGCATCTGTGAGTGCTTGCAAAGCAAATGAGTTTGCTCCAGGACAGGGCAAGGACACATCACACCAGGGGAAGGTACCAGCAGCTTTTACTCACCTTGATCTAAAATAGCAATCATTATGTTGCTGGAAGCTTTGGAAGAACAAAGTCAGTCTCCATTACCAAGAATGCAGTTGAGGTCCTCCAGATCTCCAGCAGCCCTGCTTCCAGACACACTGCTTTCATGCACCTCACGCTGTATCAGCTTAACTCAGCCATTGTACAACCCAGTAAAGCTGAGTCCTGGCACTGTGCAAACACTTTACTCTCAAAGAAGAGGATCCCTACAAGACCTTAGCCAACTTCAGAGTACTTCTGAGTAAGGTATTAAGCCAATATCAGCGCCTACATTAGGTGCTTGCTCCAGTGTGAGTTAATCAGTTTAAACCCATACCTTTAGGTAAATACTCATGTGCAGGCAGACAATGACTTGGGATTTGACTAAAGCTTGGGGAATACAATGTGAATGAATGTGTGCTCTGAATAAATAAATAATTAAAGAGCCACCTAGTTAAGCCTCTCTGCATCCATTCTTCTGGGCAGAAGAGGCACTCCATGCAGAAAACCTTAGGATCAGCTATAAAGCAGATTACATGAATCTGGTGTTCTGGAAGCTGCGGAGCTCATCAGGAATATGTTGCCCTGGAAAAACTCTCCTTTACAGAAAGATCTCTGCATAACCCAAGTTTGAATGTGACACATGTGATTTTACATCCCAGTTGCAGCGGCTTCCAAACTTAGGCCCAGAAGTGCAGGAGACTGCAGAACAGAGATCCACAGTTGACTGGTATGAACCATCTTGGCTCCAAACCACCATGGATCCAAGGTGGCATGGACCTTATAAACATGCCTAGCCTAACCTAACCCTGGACTGGGTTAATATGCATGGTCCAAATGTGCTTGGAGTTTCTTTCTCAGTTTAAATCAATATAAAATGCAGCATGTGGTGAGTAGAAATTGCACCAGTTAAACAACCAGATCACAGCTATTTATAATTACAGTTTAGGGTCCAGTTCACCTTGGAAGTATGTAATTACTGCACCATTTGATGTCCTCACAGCCCGTATATGAACCCTGGGATCAGGACCATATGTGTCCTTCTGCACTGTTCACAGCTATTCCGTAGAGAATCAACATTTATGGCTCAAAAGAATGCTGCAAGGACTTTGGAAAAAAAACTGAGCCCCACCTTTGCTTTTAACTGGAATCAAACCAGTTTTATTTCTGCGAAACCATTCTGAGCCTTAACTATCATTTGTTTACAGGAACCAAGACACATGCTCTGTCTGAAAATGTAGTTTTCTCAAGAAACACCCTGGAAATGCAACTGCTCACACCCCTAAACTTGCAGAACCACTAAATGTGCTGAACAAGGGCCTATGCAGAGGTAAGGAGTCACAAGAAAGGATTAGAGAATAGCCAAGCCTACAGGGTGAAGCAGCATATCGATATCACAGTGGCAAGACAACATAGCCTCAGAGAAGCATACATGAATCTCACTTTGGTTGCAGATTTTTTCTTCTGGTTCATTTTTAGGCCATAAATCATGTTTCAGTCTTGCTTGGCCTCTTGTGTTTCAGGGAAGGATCTTACATCAGTTCTTAATTCCTGTTTTCTCATTCCTTACCAGTTTCTGCAAGGAGCAGGTTTTCCACATTTTCCACTCCAGAAATCTCTCACTGGATTTGGCCCTACAGTTGATGTTGTAACCAGCAGTCACATCTCATGTTTTATCCTATGCCTGCTGAAACAAACCACAGAGCTCCTGCTCCAGCCAAGGGGACGTGTAATCAGATGACAGCTCGGGAGGTGGGCACCCAAAGCTACATATGGAAAGAATACCTGAACTAGTTTTCCATAGAGGAGAGGTTCAGAATCCAAAATGCTCTTTTGGTAGCACAGACAGGTAATCACACTGAAATTCAGACTCTTGGAGTCAATTTGCAACCCATTTAACATGGCACCGTTTAAACACTGAGTCAGAAGCTTACAACCAGTTTCCTCTGACCCACCGCTAAGCTATGCAGCCAATGCCTAACTCACAGTCTGTACTTCCAAAAGGAACACTTATACTCTTTCACCCAAACAAGTCTTGCTCTCTAGGTCCTTGCTTAACTTTTGCAGATACTTTTCAAAAGTGGCTTTTATCTTTAGCAACAAAACATGCTCACTGAACCCAGTAACTACCTGGATTGTCTGACCTTAGTGACTTTTGACAACAAAATGGAGTCTGTTCCAGTTGCAGAAGAGTAGGATAATCTTTGAGGGATTTCAGGCCCCAGGTTTCATTAAGAAAGCAATGCTCTTGCCTATACATCTCTATATACACCTCCAGATTTCTCTCTTAAATGTCTTCTGAGACATGTAACTTTACACACAAGCTTTGTCCTCCTGGTTTGAAATTGTTTCTCTGACCTGTTACTCAGCCGCAGCCAGTCTTCTTTCCCTCCTCATCCACACAGAGACTTTCCTTTCTGATTCCCACAGCTGCTTCTCTTTTGCAAGACCTGCCTCCACACAGCTGTGCTAACAGGTCTCTGTGGGATCCTACCTGGTCCCTGGGGGTCCCTCACTGGCTCTCCAGCTGCCTGGTGTCAGGAGGTTAATCCTAGCACACGCAGGCAAGCAGGTCCCACACGACCTGTTTAGGCATTCCTTGTCACCTCTCCATCCATCCCACTCCATTTTGCTCTGCTATGGTCTCACTCAACACAAGGGTGACTTAGCAGATATTCAGTTTCCTGCCCGATGTCCTTCTGACCTTCCTGCTGGAGTCACCCACTGCTAAGCCTGCTCCATCAGGACCCCCAGTGCTCTCTGTTTCCAATCAGGATGTCTCTCTTTTCACCTCTTCCATCTTCTTTGTGAAAATGAAAACCATACCTCATAGCTATTACTGCAGAAAGAGTGCTCTGGAGTTCCCTATCTGAAAGACACTGGCATAGGAGGAGAGAAAGGACAGGCACAAAGAGCTACAAACATAGGACACAGGGTCATCAGATAGCAGAAATCCCTACTAACCATGATGGTATCCCTGCCTTCAGTAATGCCTGAAGAAAATAAAGAAGTCATTAATTTCTGGAAGCAACCAAAAGACAAGGTGTTCTGGACCATACAGGTACACATTGAAGACGCGATTTGGGAAGGCCCTAAGGAAGGGAAAGCTGGGCCAAATGATTCAGGCACTGGCACAGGAGTGTGGAAACTCTGGTCCTGCTGCTCATCTCTACATCTGACCTGCCTTGAGGATTTTACAAGCTCACTTGCCTCTATACTATGGTACCTACTTAGATAACAAGGATCCAAGAGGCTGTGATGTTGCCTTTGCGTGTGTGTATGTGTGACAGTGAGACCAACAGATACCCAGCTCTCAAGGTGTAGCAGCGACATGAATAGTCCTCACAAGAGGAGGAGTGAGAGGCTGTGAAGCCCTGCTTCCTCAGGTCCCGGGCAGCTGAAATCCATTGCAGATGACATTGTAATAAATGCTATCATTATTTGTTAGTGGGGGAGAAGTGTTTGGGGGTCGGAGGGTAATGTTTTCATGCTGAGCTCTTCAAGCCAGACACTGAGGAAATGCTGGCAAGCCTGGATGGTCTGAACACAGCAGACATCTTTCAAACCTTCTCCTGAGTCCCACCTTGCTCATCAGGAAAGACCTACCAGTAAGTTTGTACTCATAGGGTTATTTATCCCTGGCACTCTCATGCTTGCTGTGGTTGTACTTCTTCAGCTTTTGTATTCAGAAAAATGTGAAGAGAAGGAGACCTGTGGATCAGGGTGGCCTTGCCTCTACAGGTTTGAAGCTATATGTATATAAAAGAGATGTGTCTATACCCATATCAGCAGATATACTTTTGACAGACATTAATTATTGTTCTTTCTCATTAGCAGCAGTTAGAAATGATAATTTCTCTCCTGCAGATTATTTTGCCATTGCAAAATTTCACACCATTCTGACACCAAAGTATTAACCTGAATTGCTTTCTTATTTTAAATTACAGAATGGATATCCTGAAGGGCTTTGTTGGGATATTTCCAGGAAACTTCACCAAAGATGATTCAGTAGTTGAATGGAACCTGCAGCTACTTAGAGAAAAATGCTGAAATAACAGATTTCAATTTCATCATCCACACGAAATGCAGAAGGTTTCGTGTTTTGTTTCAATATATCAGTGACATCAGAACTGGATTTTTGTTTTGCATGAAATGTTTAGAAATTTCAAAAGGAGTAATTGTTCCACCCAGGCTTTATTTCATCCTGCAGTTACAGCAAGCAGCACTGTTGCTAGTGTGTATTTCTTGTTCTTCTCTTTTTCCTTTGCCAGTGGGCATTAGTACACAGGTACTACTAATATTCAAGAAGCAGGGCCCAGAGGAAGATAATTTAAAAGACTTAATAATCCACGAATAAACTATGTCTGTCTAGGAGGAGCTGGAATTTTTGCCACAGTGGTTCAGCTCTGACTGACAGGATGCTCCGCTGTACTCCCACCACTACTTCATTATTCCAGAGGACCATTTGGTTGTGCCAACTTTTCTTTGCTTTTCAGTACACATTTGACCAGGGGTTTGTTCCAACTATGGAATAATACCCAGACAATACCTGCACATTGGTAGCATTTGCTGTTTAACTTTTGCAGTGTCATCTTCTGTTGTCTTCAAGCTATTGAGTAAAGATACAGGAACTGCACCACTGGAACTGGGGCAACGTGCCTCAAGTTGTCTCTGATAAATGTTTTATCAGAGAAGCATCATGTTCATCTGAACCTGTCAGAAAGAGAAAATTTGCTGGATGCCTTACTTCCAAAGAAAATCCGGTCAGCTTGAAACTTTGTCAGTCTCCTTCCAGCAGCAGTCAGCACCCACTGTTTAAAGAAAAAAAGTTGAAAAAGTAAAACCACAATGCACCTGAGAATAGTTCATTCTTGTTCCAGAGGACAAAGCTCTACCTCTGTCCCTACTGCTTCTGGTTGCTAAAGGTATAATGGCGTTTCACCAAGTAGGGGCAGGGAAGTGGAGAAAGCACTAGTGGGTTACTGGCTCCTGGTTTGGTGTCCACACTTCCAAAACCACCAAAAAATGCAAGGAATATTCAGAAAAATACAGATGAAAGGCAGCATCTCTCAGTGTTCAGCTGTTTAAAAGAAGGCTGAGTTGACTTGCTGATGGTACAATTTCATTTATAAGGAAATGGTGTCACGTGGCAAAACCCACTTCTCTTTGATAGAGAAAGACGCAACATAAACAGCTGGAAGTTGAAGCCAGGTATTAAAAAGAAAAAGAGCTATGTGAGAACTAAGAGCCGTGAGAACTAAGAGCTCATTCTTACTAGTGAGGATGAGCAGTATGCCAGCAAAGGGTGGGAGCCTTGCTTGTAGATGTGCTTCAGCCAAAGGCAAGCTGCTGGCCTCACCATGGGGATGAAATGCAGGGAGGAGCTATGAGGCCTGTGTTGGGCAGGAGGCCCATAGAGCTGCACTGCCTGCACCTTCCAAGCTTTCACAAATAACATAGGAAGGACTAAAACTACTAACACTTGTGTTTAGCTGCAGCTGTCAGTAGCCACCTGTAACACAATTTTTCCTGATTTCCATCTTTCATAATCATTTCTATTCCTGGAAGAAAAGCTTTGGAACCTCATGAACATCTTTATCCACTTACTTCAGCGCCTGTATAATTTTTCACAGCGCAGACCACCCCCGTCCACTTGCTAATCCCTTAGCTTTCCCAGATTGTTGCATTCCCAGATGCTAAACACTAATCACCAAGCAGGGAGGTGTGTAGAACCACCAGAAATAGATCTGTTACATCCTACATTGTGTCAGGATGAATGATTTGCCATTAATGAATTTCACCAAGACTAGCAGGGTGGTGGCCACAGGTGTAGTTTTGACATCCCAGCAGCAGCTATTTGAGGTGCAGCAGCTATTTGAGGTACAGCAGCCACAGAGACTCCAGCAGGAGTGTGTGCACTGGTCCGACCTGAGAAGCATCCAAAAGACAGGCGTGAAGACATGCAAGAGGCTGTGTGTTCTGAATTCAGCTTAGGCTGCCACTGCTCAAAAAAATCCAAGCTGTATGAGACATTTGTTGATTAAGAGTACTTTTTCTTCCTTTTCTACTTTCTTTTTTGAAAGCATTTTCACCTGTCACATGCCTTATTCTTTGTTTTCCTACAGTTCTCTTTTCCCAGAAGTTCCTCTTCCCACCCCTGGCCTATGATTTCTCCACTGCTAATGAAGTGCACCTCAAGCAGAGGCTGCACTAGTAGGGTCATTGCAAATCAGTGCTTCACAAAGTCATTTCAGAGCTGGCCCTGCACTTCCTGAGAGTGGGATAGGGCCACATCCCTCTGCTTTCAGTAGCACCATCGATGGCACCACGCTCCCTGGCTGGATGTGCTGCAGCTTCTCAGCCCAAGGGATAGTGGCAGAGGCACTGATGTGTTTGCACAGAGCTGCTTATCTCCTCAGTCCCTTCACCCAGCTTTGATAAGAGGCATCTTCATGGCCAGACATCACATATTATGACTACGACAAAAGGCCACAGACTTAGACAGTTTGTGTACGGTTTGAAATTATTCAGCTGTTTTAGTGAGAAGAAAGACCTTGAGGACCGTGATGTCAGAGATAAGAAAGTGTGGAAAGCAGCAGATGTGTGACCTTGCCACTCTCCTGTTGCTTTCTCCTTTGTCCTATGTGCTGCAGCTCTTCAAGGTTTTAATACTGCGAAAGGGTGAGGAGAAGGCAAGATGGAAGTTTCACAGTAACTCAAATTCCCATCTTGTGGAGCAACTCACTAGCTCTTAATACAAGCCACTAATGGTAACCAAAATCCAGCAGCTGCTCGAGAATCATGACCTTGCAGGCTGCAGCCCTTTCCAGTACCTGGTTATTGGTTCTTATGGTGAATTAGGATAGAAGTTGTCAGTATTTAGTATTTTACTGGACAGGGGAGTTTTCCAAAATAAAAGTATAAGTTCATGGACACTGAAAGCCTTTCTCATACAGAAGAGCATCTCCAAACACATGAACATGATTGGCTGAAATATTTGTTTGATGTACTTTTGTGCCTAATAGTGCTTTTGGCCTATCAGGGAGATCTGCACTGAGAGCTGGAGCCAGCAAGCAGGGCACCTAAACCAAACCTTAACAGTCCCAGAGGCACCTAAGTACATAGGCTGGGTGCTCCACTTCTCTGCCCAAGCGCACTTCAGACACCTGGGATATACCTGGCTTCTTCAGGCATAGCCGTGCTGAACTGTAAAACACCTAAACCCTGCATGTGTCTGTGACAAGATTTCCTTCTTGCTGCCTTGCTAGCAGCATCTTTGCCCAGCACACTCTTGAGGTAGGGTTGGTGCTGCCTCACATGCCTTCAAAGCTGAATCACATATCTTCAAGCACAACAGAGAAATACAGTTTCAATGCAAAAGTGGTTGGACAACCCAGTCCAAGGTGCAGCTGTTCATGGTTCATGGTTGACAAGTGTAGAGACACAGAAAGGGACACAGGCTTGGTGCCTGGCTTTACCTGGGATCATTTGTCAAAGCATGAGGGAATGTGGATTGCAACCACCAACCTGGCAGGTATGCAGGATAGAGGATCAAAATTTAAAATTTAAAATAAGGCAAAAAGGGAAAAAAGATACATTGTTTTGGCAATTCAGAGAAATGGTGTGACACAACTCAGTAGGGAGGAGTTCAAGGATCTACAGTTAGGCAGGAATAATCAGCTGAACAAATACCAGGTGGAAATTGCTGGTTAAGCAGCAGTTCTGCAGAAAAGACTAAATCACACTTTAACCAAACCCAAAAATAATAAAGCAAATATCATGTTGGGAGGAATAATAAGAAACATTGCTCTTTTGAAGAAATTACGCTTTTGTTCAACGCAGTCCTGGTATGTTGCTGCTGTTCTAGTGTGGCCAGTTTTAGGCAATGCACCTCAGGAAAGATGTGGACCCTCTGGAGAGAGTCCAAAGACAACAGAGGTCTATGAAACGTGCCCTGCATGGGGGGGCTGAAAGAACTGGATGGCTTAGGTGTAAAAACATACTGATGGGGATGCAGTAACAAAACTCATGAAACAGCTCATAGATGATGAGGGGAACACATCTGCTCCCTCTTCCTATTGGATGAGTGAAAAACCTTTCTAGTGGAGACAAAGGTCCTAAGGAATAATGTAAGAACAACTTTCACAACACAACATGTGTATAGTTGGTCACTTCTTGGGCAGAGAGATGCTTTTGGAGACCTCTTCCAATCCCTCTGTCCATTACTGTGCTCCAGGCAAAGGATCTTGCACGCACACAGACAGGCAATCACCCTCATGTACCCAATGCCAAATAAGCATCCTCAACACCTGTCTTCAGGAATGGCTCCTTTTGACCATTCCACTTGGCACAGAAGGTGCCATTTGTCAGGAGACAGAGGTGATGCTTGCCTGGCCCAGTCCTTGCAGGTCTGGTAGGAGCAGTGTGAATTGGAAAAGGTTATCACAGCTGCTGGTCCCCGAGATGGCCCGCCAGATACTCCCCCTGGGGCATCGATGGGAAAGATAGGCCTATTTGAAAAGTATTTAGAGCATCTGTGTTACTCCTGAAAATACTTCCTGAGGGAGTTTCTCTCCCTTCCTTAACTATAGAGGTAGCTAAGGTGATCCAGGGGCTGCATAAATAAACTAGGTGCATTGGTTTATATAATCCCTCCTCCCCCAAAATACCCTGCTTGGAAAAAGTGTCATTTTTGCATACATTCCTCGGGACATTTGATTACTCTAGTAAGTAATTCCATTTCTCTAGTAAGATGTTGAGCCTTGAACTTGAGATTAGATATTTAAAGCATTAGCAGGATGTCATATTTACTTTTCAAATTACAATCCCACAGCAGCTCCCTATTGATTGCAGCTGGAAATCACCATGGCAGTCCATCCTCACTTGCAAACATTTTGTCTGACATGTCAGTGGACAGCAGCTCAAGCAAGCTGTGTCAGCCACAACACTGGGGTAAATGGTGCTGGCACCCAGAACTCACCCTGTGCCTATGAGGGGACCACCACTTCGCCCCCAGCCCTGGAGATGCCAAAGGGATGAAGCAGAGGGAAAGGTGCAACCCTAGGCTATGATATTGAGAGCTGTGCTTGTACCCACCTTTACCTGGCTGCTATACTTACCAAGGCAACTTTTTGGGACTAGGTGGTACAGACATGCTGCCTGCAGCAATGCTGTGCCCAACAAATACCCCTATTCCAGCCAAGCAACAGCTTTCTTCCACTGAACTCCCATAGCTTCCCCAAGAAACCCTCCTGCTATACATTTAAACAATACAAGAAGCCAAGGAGGGTGCATTGAGCCATCCTGAATGGCAGGGTGTGGGATAGGGGTGAGTGTGGATCAGAGGCAGCTCCATGGCCACCCTCCCTTGCCCCATAGAGCAGGTAGGCAGCCAGGAGGGTGCTTCCCACTGGCAGCCCCCAAGCACCCCATTGTAACTCTTATCTGGCTGATGCACATTTTTTGTTCAAGGTGGCAAAACGCCCGGGGCTGCCAGGTTGCCAAGCCTCCTGCTAAAAATACCCTTCAGACACATTTCACCCTAGCTCCATTAAAGAAAAGAAAGAGTGTATTCTGGTTGCAACGGAAATGACGTGGACTAAGGCAGGGGAAGAAAGGGAGAGGGAGGCAGAGGAAATGAGATGAGATGAAGGCTGGAGAGCTGCCCATGGCAAGTCAAAGTGAGGCTGAGCCTGAGGAAGGTGCTGGCCTAGCTGTATGAATGTATGTATGTCCCTTCTCATGCTGTAGAACACGCTTGCTCTTGCCATGCTTGCTGCATGTGGTGCTGCTGACATGACAGTGGAAAAGGGAGCAGCCACTGGGCTGTCCCACATCAGCACTGTGGGCAGGCAGGGACCTGGTCGGAGGGACAAGGGGACTAAGGTGAAGGCAGGAGAAAGCCCAAGAGACCAAAGGGAGTCAGGACAGAGTCAGGACAAAGGTGTTCTGATATGGAAATGGAGGAGGCTCAGAGAAAAATGTTGGGAGAACACACAGGGCAGTGGGGACAGAGCATGGGAGAGGACTGAAAGCAAAGGGAGGGTGATGCTGAGCAGGCAGGAAGAGAAATAAGAGAAGGAAAAGGTAAAAGAAGAGGAAAAAAAGAGCAAAAGATGGTAAAACACTCTAAGCATGAAAATCTTCTGGCTTCATTCTCTGCCAAATGGCATGCCATTAGCTTGAAGATCCCCAGGGAGATCCCCGTTTAGATGGAGGTATGCTTTGAGAGCCCTGCATGGTGGCAGGTTGTTCACTCATTTTCCCAGCCTTCATCAAAGCTAACCTCCATTAAACTGATTATGTTTTAGCAATACTGCAAATGAAGGAGCAATTTTGGTGGGTGTGTGTTTGGGAAGGTGTTTGGGTTTGTGAGAGTCAGAACCAACTAACACATTCTGCTTTTCTTCTTGCTTTGAACATATGCCTTTGTGTTTAAAGTGCATGAGAACTGAAGAACCCACTAGTTCACCACACACAGGCTGTACTTCTCTCTGACCTTGCAGATAACCATAAACCAAAACATGCAGCCCCCTAATTGCTGTTCCTGTTCCTGATGGCACTTCACAAGCTTGTGCTAAATTTATCAAGGAGGATCAGGCTGAAAACATTTCCAAACGCTTCTTTCCTGCAGCAAGAGGGAAGGATTGGAGGTGCAGGGGGAATCCCTGTGTGCCTCCTGTGGAGGGCAACAAAAGTGAGAGATACAGAAATAGCCAGAGGACCCAACCTTATTGCATGGAGCTAATCCAATCCGAGACTAGAGCTTGCATGCACATGTATCAGCCCTTGTACACCATATAGAATCATAGATCAGTTTGGGCTGGAAGGGACCTTCAAGGGTCATTTAGTCTGTTCCCCTGCAATGAGCAGGGACATCTTCAACTAGATCAGGCTGCCCAGAACCACATACAGCCTGGCCTTGAATGTCTCCAGGGATGGTGCATCCACCACCTCTCTGGGCAACCTGTTACAGTATTTTACCACCCTCATTGTAAAGAATGTTTTCATCACATCCAGCTGAATCTCTCCTCTTTTAGTTTAAACCCATTGCCCCTCATACTATCACAACAGGCCCTGCTATGTCCTTAAAAAATATAATCCCAGGTTCCTGTGTGGCCAAAAACAGTCCTTGTGCTCCAGGTCCTGACACATGCACCCATGAGGTAGATAGGACAGGACCTGAGGCACAAGGAGCTGCTCCTTCTCCAGGGATCCTCCTGCTCTTTCAACATGAGGGAAAGGACACGAGGCAGCAGATGGGTCCACAAGGATGATGTGTGGCTCCCGGGAGGCTAAGTGCCAACCAGCATGACATTCATGGTGTGTAGGCATGCACACGCCCATGCTGGGCCAGCCTGGGTGCCAGGACATACCACTGACACGCTGTCTCTGTGAAGGGTATTTTCTTTATAATTCTAGAATTATGATTTTTTTTCCTGGTTCTGTCCCTTCTGGCATGGTATGTTCCATGCTTGTCATATTTCAGGGAAAGCAGATGTTGCTCCGACCGCAGCAATTGCCACAGTGTTTAGTTTTATTAGGCTCCTAGGCAAAAGGCTCTAGGCACCTTTCACAAGCAGTGTATGCCAGCCTGAGAGTTTCAGGTGACAGCAGAGAAATGCCACTGCTCAGGTGGATCAGAGTGTGTCCGTAGAAAGACCTTACAACCAGGAGACATCAGATCAGCTTGAAATTCCCTGCTTGTTGAGTTAGTGCTGCAGCAAAGGAAAAAAATACAAACCCAGTGTTCCTAGAAATCACAAAATGCAATAAAATAAAAGCCAGTGTCAAAATATGGTTTCAGATGTCCACTGATCAAGTAAAAGGGGCTATAAAAATCTCTTTAGAGTTGGTGTCTGGTTCAGTGGGCAACTGGAGAGCCCTTCATGAGCAGGAACCTGGATTTGATTACTCCTCGCTCTGGCCCCCCATGCCTTCTCTCCCTGCCTCTGTCCTGTCAAACAGGGCTGCAAGTTCCTCAGGCCAGGGACTGTTTTTCACTGGAGTTTTACATATTCCCAGAGCAGTGAAGCTGCAGCCAAGTTTCTCCAACTGAGCAGTGGCAGCGTGAGCAGCAGCAGCAGCAGCGGCAAACCAAACCTTTGGGCACAATCAATGTTGACAAGTACCACTGGTGACTGTATTGACGGAGAGGAGACTTTGTACTGCATCAGAACCCAGGCTGTTGTGTCTTTTCCAATTGCATTGTATTGTTTGGCTTTGGAAAAAAGGAGAAACACAAAACTTACAAGGACAAGGGAGAGTCTCCCATGTTCCTACTGCATATTTCAGTCAAGCAAAATTAACCTCTTCACAGGAGGCAAAGATTTAGTGTGGGCAGAATTATGGTGAGGGTGGTGGATGTGGCGAGAAGGAACAGAGTGGAAACAAATCACTTCACAGCCAGAGGAAGCATAAAAAGCTGCTGCAGATAATACAGGACAAAAAAATATGGACCAGCTGCAGAGAGCCATCTCAGCTGGAAAGAAGACTCAACAGCCTGTGCAGTACATGACAGATGAGAATCCAAACCGGTCAGAAGGATTAGAAAGTCACATCCTTGTAGGAACATACAGCCAGATGTGACCATGCGAGTGACAGAAGTTACTTTAGCCTCTCAGGAAATATTTAAAGGAATTTGGTGTTTTCCAGAGCATGAGGGACAAGGGCATGAAGGACATACTGGGGGAAAGAGCTATGGTTGAGCTGCACATGGGAGAGGAGCATTTAATAACGCTTGCTTGCGTTGCAAAGATCTTGTTACCCATTTATTTTTCCTGAAAGAGCATTCAGCCTTAAAATAGAGTAGGAAGCACCAATTAAGGCAAACACCCACACTCCTGGAAGCAAGGAAACAGGCTGTCAGTAGTTAGAGTACCTACACTATGTTTTCTCCCAGAGGCTGTTGTGTTAAACCATCCAGCTAAAAACCTGACTCCTGCCCCAGCGTGCCAGGCATTTTCCCACCTTCCCTTCCTGCCTGAGCGTGCCCAGGTGCACGGCTGCCATCCAGATGCCACAGCATGGGGAAGGGATATGAGCAGGTGGTCCAGGATGATGATCTCAAGGTGCTGATGAAGAATTATTGGGTGCACCAAGAACTAGGCAAAATGTCTGACCTTATCATCAACACTTTAAGGAATAAGCAATGCAATGATTCACGTCTAAAAAGTCCCATAGGTCTTTCCTGTCTCTAGCCATACTGGATGTGCCAGGATGTAGTACCCGACAGAGCCTATGTAAATGTCTGGTTTAATTTCTGCTGGAATCCAGGCTGCAGCAACCACGCCTGTCGTCTTGGGTGGTGGACAGGGAAACAGCGGTATCGGTACAGTTTGACCAAAACTAAGACCTTAGAATCAAAACTACTGTTTTAAAAGCTCTTTACATCTGTTTGCATTCCCTCCTTTCCTTGCCAGCCCTGGGTCTAAAGCTGGCTGCTGTGGAAACCTGAAGAAACTCCAACTCCAATGCAAGCGGTGATGGGAATTTACACCCAGAATTAACCGGTTAATAATAATCTTTACAGTTTTCCAAACTGCTGTGTTCCAGGCACTTGAATTAACAATTCACCGAGCATGTTCCTTTTGAATGACTGCATTGAAATCAGCACAAACTCAAACAGAAGCCCTATAAAAAGCCAAAGCTTTATCGTGTACTTGGTGGTGGCAGCAAGAAAGCCTGTGGGAAGGAAACAATACCCGTCTGAGTGGAGCTAGGGTTTATCTGCTTGCCATCAGAACAAGCCAGTCGTGTTGTTTTTCCGTCCGTTCACCATGTGAGCAGGCTCTGGTGTACAGTACCAGGCTGAGCAAAAGCCCACGGCTGGGTCCTTCTGTTTGTAGGGCTTGCTGACATAAGGTGGAGTTGAGGTTATTGTGGTGTGGGACGTTTCCTGCCCTGGCCACTGATAACAGCAAATCCCAGCAACCTCACAGGCTCCCTTTGTCCGCTGATCCAGGACCACAGCTATGTATAGCCCATGCCCTCCCAGCCCAAGGCGGGTGCGCTCTTATCCCTGTGACTGAGGATGCTTCACCACACACTGACCATTTCCTTAGCAAGCTGGGGATGCTGAAAACCCTTCAGCAAGCAGAGTCACGCTGAACTTTTTACCTCCAGCAGCAAAGAGGAGGCTAAGAAGGGTCTGTGTGGGGCAGCCCCAGCCGTTGAGCACACATTCCTTCACACCAGAAGTAAAAGGATTAAACTGACTGCTAAAACCTGGCGTCATTTATACCAGCTGAGGTGTAAATGAAGGCCTTGCCATGAAAACTGCATTAAGCTGACTTTGCATTGTCTGTCTCAATGTCAGTGTGGATGGTGGGCAGCAGGGTGACACCTCTATGTTAGCATGTGTTCCCTGCCCGTCCCCCTTGCCTGAGTGGTCAGTGCGGTCCTGCCAGCCGATGTGTGTGATGACGTGGCTCTGTGTATGGCTCTCATGAGCAGAAAAGCAGTGCAGGGGACATGTTTTCATAAAGAGGTGATACAAGAGTAGGTGTGGACAGTCTGTCAGGAGAAGGATGAAGTGTGGGGATGAGGGAGAGGGTAGCACAGGCACGGGACGGTTTAAGAACCAGCTCCTGGGACATAGGCAGCACAAAGCTGCTGCAGGAAGCAGTGCGGAGGGAGAAGAGCCGCTCTGGGAAGACAATGAAACAGCAAAGGGTAATACCCAACTCGGTGTAAAACTGAAGGGTGTGGAGTCCTGAAAGAGTTTCCCTGAAGCCAGGGCTCTCTTCCCAAGCCATGCTGCCTGGGATTACCTCAGGGACTGAGCTCTGCCTAGAGCCGAGTGCACACTGCAGCAGAGAAGTAAAGGATGGTTACATCTCTGTTAGTAAACAAAATGCTCCAGGGCAGCCCCCTAGCTCTGAAGCATACTAGACCAGTGCAGTTCACATCCAGCCCTTGGGATTCTCAAGACACACTTGCCACAAACCATGTGTTCAGTGGGCACAGCTATTGCAAACACATGAACCCTCTCATCTCAGGGAAGGTGGTAACTGGCATGTGCCAAAACCGTGCAGGTACAGTGCTAACAATTCTATGATACAGAACGCCTACATCCTGGCCTCATTTAATTTATTGGTGCAGATATTGCTGATGACACGGAAGCTTTACCTGATAGCATGGAAAAAACTCCTCTTTGATCCTTCGTGTGTGGGTGACAGCCCAGACAGGATGCTCTCCAAGATGCCCTGATTCTTTCCATGTCCAGACCCACCAACCAGAGCACAAAGACTGTCACTCTCACTATCACACTGCCCTGACCACTCCTGCCAGGCTCATGAAAGCCAAGGCTGATGCTAAAGAGATCAGCTGGGTCTGGTTAACTGCTTTGGTGCACGGCAGGGGACAGAGTCCCTCCCATCAGCAGGGCACTGGGACCATGCCGCGGAGAGCACCAGTCTCGAGGCAAGCACAAGTACACACCTTGAGGACTGACAACCTGTGGCTTTCAGCATGGGTGCTGATACTTGGCAGCGAGGTGTTAAGAAGAAGCTTTATTTTACCTGGACTCACATGAAGCCCTATGGCTACACTGTACTGCTGAAGCAAATGGCAGTCTCCCCAAGTACCCTGGGGGGCTTCCAAGGCATCCCTGGTGCTGTCCCTTACCCCAGCATGGAGAGCTCCTCCTCCCCAGCCCACCCAAGCCCACCCAGTAAACAGATCAACTTTGCAAGGAGGCTGGGGCTGCCCAATAGCACATGCAGAGAGGAAAGCAGTGATACTGCTGGCTCCCTGTCCTTTGCCCCACCCCTTTGGCTGCTCACTAAAAATCTGGCCATGTGATGGCTTCAGTGTGGGCCTGAGCATGACAGGGCTGAGAGTGTGGTGGGGCAATTAATTCAAACCAGATCTTAAGGGTCTTGGTGGCTAGACCTTACTATGCATGAGATATGAAACACTTACTTGAAACACTTATTGGCAGCTCCTGTTCCTGCCAGTATGGAGCTACAAGCTGTAGGATGCTACATTCATCCCTTGGCAAGCCAAGCTGGTGTGCCCTCCATATAAAGCATTGAAGACTTTCACTTTTATGCAGTATTTGCTTTACTGCATTCACACCAGCTTGGGAAAACAGCACTAATGCTATCAGCTACCGGTGTCTGTCTCCCATAATCAAATATCCTGCTCCCCATGGAACTCAGACACTGAGCACCAACACTGCTACTCCCATGGGGCTGCAAGGCAGGAAGATCCCCCATCTTCTGAGCAAATTCAAATGAGAAAATAAACTGAGTAAAGAGTTCTGATTGCCTCTATCTGCAGCCTCAATGCTTCACACTCACAGATTACCTAGCCATGGGAATCAGACCAGATCCCATTTAACATGAAAGTTAATTTATCAGGTGTTTCATCTCTCGTAAATGTTCATTTCACCACTGTTTGATCAGGCAGCATTCATGTCTTCCATTTGCTTCAGTCTCTCCCCTCCCCCTTAAATGCTCAGGGCTCTCATTCCTCTCCTTCCATTTCATCAGCCAGAAAGTTCACCCTATCCAAGCACTGCCGTCCTCTTCAAAATGCCTCTTTACCCCTCTTGGGGACAGACCCATCTGCCCCAGGGTGCTGCTTTATACATGGTGGCGAGCCTGGCGGCAGAGGCTGGAAAAGGCCTTAGGAAAAGGATGTGGCAAATGCAGCTAAGGCAAAGTTGTTCTTGTGTGAAGTCTGTAACACTAATGGGGTTCTAAATCAGGTCTTGGAGACTCCTCTCACTTGTGCAGCCATTCCCCATACCATGGCAGTGGCCAAGCCATTGCCTGGGCAGAGGTTTCTCTTCCTCATTCCTTTCCATCATGACCCTTCTCTACCAGCCATAGGGGGCTCACTGAGCATTTTGCATGGAGCAAAGACTCTTTGATCCCCACCTGAAGGCAGTTTTGCCAGTGTTATCACACCAGTGAGGGGACACCGTCCAGCCACATTTGAGCTAGAGCTTTTGCCCCAGGTTTGTTGAAGCTCAGTGAGCTCCTCTGACCAGCTGGCCAGCACACGAACCACTGAAGGTATAAACCAACCCATAGAAAGGAGAGGCAGAACATGGAGGGCTGGGAATGTACAGGCTGAGACTGGAGCAGATCCATTGGCTGTGTGTGATTGGGTTGGCTGTGCTGGTAAGAGGGGGCAGAGGTTCAATGCTGCAGAGCAATGAAAGACTGGGAGGGAGAAGCCTTGGATTAAATCACTTTGGAAGGGAGGGAGCCTGGGTACAATAGGCAATAGTCAGAGTGACATCTCAATCAAGGCCAAAGGCTCCATCCAACTCGCTGTTCTAGTCACTGCAGGCAAATTTTGCTCTCTGTGAATATTCCTCCCGGCTCCCCCAACTCACCCTGGATAATGCCATTTCTATTCAAGTTGCTTAAACTAACAGCAGCACAATTCACAGCCCGCTGCTTCGGCTGCTTTGTGTTCATTTGCTCAATCCACATTCACCCCCTGGTAACTGACTTTCAGAGAAAACTGTCACTGCAGACAATGGGCTGGCAGTTAACAGCGGCAGTCTTGTGTCTGAATGCTTGCAGACGCCGGGGTGAAATGTCTCAATTCAGATTTAAAAGGACAGTCACCTCCCCTCGGTGCACCGGGCTGCGAGGCAGCAACGAGATGAGGGTGACTTTCCTTCATCCCTGTCCGTGTGCTGGGAAGGTGGCAGGAAGGCGTCTCCTGCTGAAATCTCCTTCTTCCCCTGCACTGCCGATGGGGAGCCCTCTCAGAAGGACACAGCTCCGCTTTGAAGCAGTGCCGCAAACACCGGCACTGCACAGGCTCCTGCCACAGGCTGCTCCCTGGCATCGACCCCCGGACCTCAGAACTCCATGAGAATAGTTTGCCTCCCACTCTGCGGCTCACTTAAAGCATTTATTTTGACAATGAAAGAGGTCCTTAATTCCACCCATTGATTTATTTTTCCTAAAAGCCCATTGTTAGCGCACGATAACTTGGCTTTTGAGATACCAGCAAGACTTCTCGGCCAGAAAAAGCCATGTCAATTTATAAATGGGCTGGCTAATGTGGCTCCCTTGTGGCACTGTCCTTATTTTGCTTTGACAGTAAAGCTTCATGTTTTTTAAACTTTAGACAAATCATTACTTACTCAAATTGATATGATTTTCTTGTGGAGCTGAGACCTGACACCTCCTTGTTTTGATCATGCCATGCAAGTACTATACATCAGCAGATTATCCAGAAGCTACTGTTGAATGACAGGCTTCTTCTCATCTTTCTAACAAGGATAAGGTCTTGAAATATTGTCAGGCATTCTATGACCGTGACAGAGAACAGATCAAATATTATGTAGCAATAAATGCTTTCAGTATAACTGCTTCAGACATTTATGTGTGTCTGCCTGTAGAAATTCTCCAACCCTTTCCCTCCAGGCTGTGACCCTAAACAAGCTGCAACAAACAGTCATTCCTATCCCCAACACAGCTTTTTGTGTCCCTCGGTTCCTTCCCTACTTTCGTCTGGGCACCCATATTAAAGCTTTGAGGACTACTTATTTCCTCTAGATGGATATATGGGTCATTTCTTTTTCATCTGTCTTTGCCAGCCTTCCTCTGAATCTGATCAGGAAGCCCCATGAAGTAGAGAAGAACTGTCCCCAGTAAGTGTGTGAGCCAAAAGAACAAAGTGGCATTCATGGGATATTCACCACGTATGCCATGGGGTACCCACCACATACATATCTTTGCTGTACTGTCCACCAAAATCATGGTAATAACTGGAGAAAGTACTGGCTTCCTTGTAGCCACCATGCCCCAAACAGTCCAAGAACTGTCCCTAGAGTATTTGGGTGCAGCTGCAGTGTTGCCAGTTGTCAGCAATTTGTGGGCACCAAGATTCCCTAAGGATTTTATTGGAGCCTTTTCATCAAATATCTCTGCTTTTGTGCCTTGGAGAAAAAGGTATTTCTGGCCTTCGTGGCTGCACAGCAAAGCTTGACAGAGAGATCTTCCAAAGACTAAATTCTCACAGAGAAAAATGAGGAGCCTCTTGGTCTTTTCTCTGTTTCTTCAGATTTGCAAGAGTCTCCAGCTCTTTAAGCCAGACCTGATTGCTTCATGTGTGAGGCTCTGGCAGCACAACGTGGCAGCCTGAGCTCCTGTCAGGTGATGAGGCTCCAGGCTTTACATAGCTTGAGAAAACGTGTCTGTTTTTTACCACCAGCAGTTCCCACACCGCATACATTAAAAGGAAAGCTAGGAGGCTGTGCCAGCACGAATCACCCTGTGCACCTTCTGCCTGCTCACAGATGTGCAGAGACCATGCCTGCCCCAAGAGCTATCACCCTTCAGAGGCCCTCTCCCTCCTCCACTCCAGTCACACCACCAGGACCTTGCTTTGCTGGGGGTCTTTCCCTAGGGATGTCTCCCCCCGGATTGGCTGGCAGATTGATCCCAGCTCCATGACCTGGAGCAGGGAGCCCTCCAATGCACCATGCATTTTGGGAAGGTAAATACACAACCCAAATATCCAGGCTGCAGGGCGGCTTGACCTTCGAGCGACCCTTAGCCTGACCTAACGCTGGTCACTCTCACCAGCAGATTTGTTTATCTTGGGACCGTGAGCCTCCCAGCCCGAAAGCACAGGGTTGTCTCCCAGCTCCAAGGCCTCCTGGTGCTGGCTGCCAGTCCCTGTTAGGAGAAGCAGGCTTTGTTTTTAGCCAAGTCCCCAAGACCTCACACTAGGCACATAGCCGCGATCCTGCCACAAAAGCTTCAGCGGGCTAAATCAGAGCCTGAGCCCCTTCCCCAGCCTGTGGAGCAGCTGTGGGCATCCACTTGGGAAATGGCTCTGAGGGGGGCTTTTCCTTTCTTTAAAGCACACAGGAAATTTTCCCCCAGGGTTTCCCCTCTTTTGGCTGGAGATCTGCAGCAGGGACATAGGGACAGGGAAGCAGTTAGGGCAGCAGACAAAGAAATGGGGGAAGACTTTCTCTTACCGTAAGAGAGCAGGATGCAGGGGTGGGGGGTGGCAGCAGGACGCATCATTTCGGGAATGTCTGCTATCCCAGAAGTGAGTGGAAACAACCCATCTGAAATATGCAGAGCCATTATCAGGCCAGGGCTTAAATAAACTTTACTGTCCATTCAGTGATCAACCTCCCTGGGAGCCACTGGCTCCATTCATCACTGTCACCTTTTCAAAGTGACTGTGATGACAGTTCATGATCATTAACTAGTAATGGTGTGCTTTGCATTAACAGGAGGGCACATCAAACGGGCAGGCTCGCAGCTCCGAAGTTAACTAAATTATATAATAAACATTCTCCAGCTAACCATGTACAGATGGTGACAAAAGGTGGGACAAAGTGGCAGGCAGGAGAAAGCAGGGGCAGGGCGGGGGGTGTCAAGAGAAGCAGCGCTTCGGTACAGTACCAATTGCACCATTGGCCTGTCCCTTCACTTGCTGTTAATTAGGAATAACGAAATATGGCTCTCCAGCCAGAGGGACCAGAGCCACTTGCTGAAGTTGCAGAAGCCTTACTGTCAGCAAAGCTGCCTTAAGATTTCACAGATCTGCCGTGTCCCTGGGCTTTT
Source organism: Psittacus erithacus (assembly GCA_009867235.2). Lineage (NCBI taxonomy): Eukaryota > Metazoa > Chordata > Aves > Psittaciformes > Psittacidae > Psittacus > Psittacus erithacus. The sequence continues at coordinate 4,368 of WYDI02029381.1, read as the reverse complement.
TTCTGCATTTTGTCTTCTTTTGCTCAAGTGGCATTAACTGCGGGCAGAGCTGAGGATTTCCGGACATAGCTTGGACGGGAAAGGTTAGAAGTTGAAAAGAGGACATGAGGAAGGAGATTTCAAACATGTCCTTCCTTCATCTTGGAGGGCTGGGACGGCTCGTCACCACTTCCTACTGGCACAGAGCACCAGCAATGGGCTCCTGTTCATCCTCGGTGCGTGCTGGGAGCCAGAAGTGCCCATGCTTGAGTGGGCCCACCAGCTCAGCCAGCTCAGGGAAAACAGCCTTGTTTGAAGAATAGCTTGGGAAGCAAGAGCTCCTAGAATGATTCCCAGAGCAATCCCTACTGACTGAGAAACATAACAAAAAATTAAAAAATCAGGTTTTTTCCATCTATTCACTGGCAAAAAAAGGCAGAAAAAGTCATAAATCTTTTTTGGTACAATTTATTATATTATACTTGTAACAAGATCTTTCGCACAGACAAAAAGGGTGCCTAGAGTTGGGTTCTTAAATGCATAATTCAGCACTTGAGGGAATTGGAAAAATATTTCAACTGGGACTTTGGTGGGAGCTGCCGGGTGCTCACGGCGAAGTAAAAGTTCAGCAAACCCACTGCAGCAAAGGGGTCTCCTGCCACAGACTTCAGCAGCCTCACTACTGAAATGCTTAATTATAGATTTAAGGGGTTTAAATTTAGGCACCCATTTTTTAGTTGCTCATCTTAATGTTTTAGGTTAGTGCACGGTCACAATCAGATAGACCTTTGTGTTTCCCATGACTTGGAAATTAAGAAGAAATCATCTGTCACTGACACTATGTCTTCCTTCGCTTCCCCACACCCCAGCCCCTTCAGCAATCTCTCAGATTACATACTTTTCAATCATTTACCCGCCTTTTGTATCGAAGTCTTCATAGTAAAAAATCCAAGGAAAGGTAACTTTGACTGAGCTTTTATCCTGACTGAATGGTCACTTGAAGGGAGGAGAGGGAAAGAAGCCAGCTTGATTTTTACAGTATCTCTCCCAATAGCGCTTCAATCTGTGTTTGAAGAGCTGACACCCCTCAGTGATGCAGGGAATATATTTGGATATGTATTTTCAAACCCCATCAATTGTTCAATGTTAAAATTACCTATGGGGGGCACTGATTTTTCTCTGTGCATGCAACTGCCTGCCTCTGAGGACTGTGGAGCACCATGACTTTCCCCCCAGTTCACTGTAGCTGTGGGGGAAGTTGTTAAAACTCAGATTTTCAAAAGAGCCTTTGAAATTTGGGTCATTCCCTGCTTGGGTGCATAATTTTAAAAGCCCGTGGCTCGACATTTTGAGGAACCCAGGGCTCCCAATCATGTTAGGTAGGGACATACGTAACAGGCTGGTGGGAATGCCCTGGGGACTGGGTCATTCGTGCTCACAGGGAGCCAAAACACCCATGGTCAGAAAGTCCAAGCAAAGAGTCTGAGCAGATAGAATGGCAATTCAAAGTACGACCATCTGCTGTTGCCACCTTTCCAGTCCAGAGGTTGCTGGCTTTCTGCACTGAGGCAGCAGCAGGAGGACATGAACTGTGCCATCAAGGGGCACAGAAAAGCAAATTAAACAGCTGTCAGACACTAAGGCAAAACATCATGTGAAGTCAATGATTTAAATAAGGAGGCGCACGTATGGCAACACTCCTGTTTCAAGGCTAAGGAAATGAGAGACACTTAACTTCCCATAGAGCTGCCTGTTCTCCTTTGAGCTTCAGGAAAAGAAATGACAGTGTTCAAACACCAGCAAGCCAGCTAGGACACCCACTGTCTTTCATCCCTCCTCTTGTGCCCTGCCAGGATCCCAGTTGGGCTCCACCATCTGCCCAGCACAGCATTTCTCCTCAGGAACGTGTAGGATGCATACACTGTCCTACAAGAGCTGAAAGCCTTTCAGAAACCAGATAGGATGAAGAAGCCTCATTATTTTCTCAGGAGATTTAAACTGCTCATGGAATATGGCTTAACAAATCTTTCTGACCCTCTTCCTTGGTCCTAAAACAATGTTTCTGACAGAACCGAAAGGCAGAAAACTGCAGTTTGTTTATGATTTGTTCTTTTATACATGCAGATGTTTCACAAACATTTAAAATAAAAAACCACCCTGGAAACATAATGAGTAAGACAGCCAACTTGGACAAGGACTTCTGGATCCTAGTCCTGGCCCCATCAGTTGTGTCAACTCACCCAAGTCACTGCAGGATTACTTTGTGCCTCTTCCTCCTGCCCCTTATTCTGCTGCATTTCATTAGATGGTGAGCACGTCTCAGGACAGGAGCTGTTCCTTTTATAATGCTAGCACAGTGCCCAAAATAATGAGAACCCTCTGTGCAACTGTCTTGCAAATGAGAAGCTTTGTATTTTAGTGGTGGCACAGTCTTTCAGGCAGACCTACAGATGACATTGAATGGGAGCTGATGGACTTAGATGTATTTAAAGCAAAAAAGAACAAACAAACAAACAAACAAAAAAGAGCTAAGACACAGTGTAATAGTAACTATGTGCACCACATGGGATTGACAGAGATTTTGCACTTATTCCTGAAGGCCTGTGCTGGGCTGAAAGTTACCATATGCTGTAGGAATGCTCTGCAAACACCAGTGAGCAGCCATGAGAGTTGAAAACTTGAAGTTACTATACAGTCAAAGGTGGTTAATAGCACCTTCTACAACCTGTTTGCCCAGGTATATAGAGCATTCAACTGCTTGGTTACAAGGGATGTTAGCTTTTCTCCTCACACATGACTGACTAATTTTCTACATACCCTTTAAAAGAAAATGCAAATACAAGTGGTTTTCGAACAGAACAGGATTTCTTCTGCAGTGTGGCCTCTACAAACCTTCATGAGCTCTATAGCTGGTCAGGAAGAAAAGATCAAGAGCTATAGCTGAGTGACTTAGAAAGGAGAAGGAATGGAGTTTTAAGCAGGAAAAGCGAACTTTAATATTGCCAGGAACTGTTTTCTGTTTATGCTGTAAGGTCTCCATCTATTTTGCAAGCAGTTAACCCCTTCTACACACCTCATTCATAAGGCAACTTCCCTTGGCCTCTGATGTGGGCAGAGGCATGTGTTCAAGACTGTATTTTCCGGAAGTGTTCAACTCTTTACAGTGCTATGAACATTTCATCCTAAATAAAAACCAAGAATACAGATGGACATCAAGGAACATGGATCCACGAAGGCTACATTTATACTGACAAATGGTGACTGTCATTCTTCCAGGACTGTGAAAGCAGGAACATGAAAAGTGGGGCAGGCAAACACATCAGAAACATGAGCAAGATCAGGTTTATATCACTGTATTGTGGGACCCAACTATGATCAACAGAAACAGAATGAAAATAGTTATATTGGTCTTTCAGTATCACCCAGATGGAGCAGTGTTCAAACTGAGTGACTGGCATGGCTCAAGCTGCAGGGGAAGATGCTCCTCTGCAGGAAAGTGTTTCCTTATTCACAGAAACTATATGAAGGAACATGCTGAGATGAGAAATACCAAGCTAAAAACCAGTAAGAAAGTGCCCCAAAGGCACATATGAGACTTCCTGTGCCACTTCAAAGTGTAAACTCAAGAACACAAATTACGGAATATTTGGAGGTGTAAAACCCCCTGGAAATCAGTCTGACATGGAGGTGGAAGGCGGGATGGGAATTAGGACTTCCACCCACATAATCCAGCCATTTTTCCATGGTGTTGGTTCAAATGTTCAAATTCAGGTGGTGATTTAGGTTCTTAACTGCACCAGTGTCCACGGGAGCACCTCTGTCCTCACTGCCTAAACAGCTGCATAATCTGTAGTAAAATGCTGCCCTGGTATGTCAGTAAAGAGCTACTCCACACCACTTTTTTGGGAGCTTTTTTCTCCACCCACAATTTATTCCTGCTTCACAAACAAAACAGCCAAAATCCCAGGAAAACAAGAACTGCCAAAGCCATTCCCACCTGGTAGAAGATGCGAGAGACATTGCTGGTAAAGTGACTTGAGGAGAAAGGCATGTCAAAACTGATTTTATTAATCCAGACATATAGGAGAAGACAGGGTGCAGAATTCTGATGCTATGCTTTCCTCTAAAGATATGGGAAGTACATGCTGCAACTGAGCAAAAAAGAAGACAGAAGAAACTCTAAATATTGAAGGCTGAGTTTCCCACCATGCTCAGTTGCAGACTGGACCCCTGCAGCTGGATTCCTACTTCCTACTTTCAGGAAAAACACTCCAAAAAGACAAAATGGCAAGCTCAGCTCTGGGTAGAATCATTCATAGAATCATAGAATAGTTAGGGTTGGAAAGGACCTTAAGATCATCTAGTTCCAACCCCCCTGCCATGGGCAGG
>WYDI02029380.1:49962-61142 GCA_009867235.2 Psittacus erithacus | reverse complement strand
GAACCACACAGCTTGGTGTCATCGGCAAACTTGCTGAGGGCGCACTCAATCCCACTGTCCATGTCACCGACAAAGATTCCTTCTAAACTACAAGAATTCCTTGTAAACTACTCAAAATACAAAAGCCAGTTGGAGGTCAGAGTGCTGGCTAGATTGGTTGGTTCATTTTCCCAGTATTTGTATTAATTTCAGTCTCTTGCAGAACTCCTGCTCTTGCAACAGCTCTTACTCAGGTGAGCAAATTGTAATTTTATTTTTTCTAATAATCACTTGCTCCTTGTCTTGCTGTGGGCAATAAAACACAGTGTTGTACGGCCACAGACCCTCTGAACCATCATTCGAAATTAAGAAATACACGTATGTGTTTATATTAGTTTGCACAACCATGATTTGGACACAACAGTCTTTACAAACTCACAGTTTTGTTTTTATTTCAGTTGTAACAAAATGCAACTGTCCTTCCATGGAAGCTTCGTGAGATTTACTTCCCCCACCCTCCCTTTTTATTCTGCCACATTTCCTTTGAGCATCTAGCTTATAGATTTTCTCCACTACCAAGCTATTTGGTTTCCATCTGTTCAATAATTCAAATATATGCATCAAATACACATACAGCATATTTCCAGGTAGTAGCATCCTCTTTCCTTTCAGCTTTTTCATAGCCAGGTAATCTGCATACAGGGTGCACAAAGATAACACGCGCCCCCACGGTTCTGATTTATGCATCAGCTCTTCCCACTTCCGCTTTGACAACCTCCATGCATTGTGTGCAAGCAGCTACTTTATTGCCTTCACAGCCTCTGGTGGGACAGCTGAGCTGTGAGCAAAGCCCGGTGGCATTGAGGGCTTGGCCTTTCTGGCATGGCATTAAGGCAGGCATGTGTATCTAATACAGCAGAAGCAGGGCTCTTCGGGTCCACATGCAGCACTCGTACAGAGATCAAAGGTATGGTTGCCATGCTTACATGCTCTCATGGAAAAGTGCTCTCCCTAGGCTCTTCCTCTCCTTTCTCCCTCCCCCATCATGACTTTTGACAGATTGGTATTTTGCCAGTTGTGTTTTCATTACTGAAGAAGCAGTAAGACAGTGGAGTAGCACTTCTTCCACCAAAACCCACCAAGGATTCAGACCTTGGCTGACCGTGTGCCCAGAAGGCTGTAACAGGAGGACAGGGCAGACAGCTAAGCCCCTGGAGATGGGCGACTCCCATCCAAAGCAGAAGCCATGAGCTGTTTTCATTGCCTTTGATTTTCTCTGCTACCCCTAAACCCAAGGCAGCTGTTTCACCATAGGGGTGCCAAGAGCAAAGGTTTGAGGAGACCCTGAGAGGCGTTTGGAGGGACACATCATTTACTGACCCCAAAAGAAAAATTTAAGAAAAAACACCAATAAATGAATAAAGCTCCAACAAAGCAAGAACAAGTAACAGAGATGTCAGAGGAAAGGAGGCTTCTCTGGTGAATGGGTGAGGGATTGTAGGCAGGACATAAAAGAGAGATTAAGAAAACAAGAACTGTGCAAGAGGAGGAGAAAAAATACATTAAATTTGCAGTGGAAAACATGGGATAAATGGAAAAAACTGACCTGGATTAAACTAGTTATTTGGCTAGATAAGTATCCTGGTTTTCTTCAATGTCAACACCAGATGCTACAGAAAAGTGGTACAAGAGATATCTACACGGCTGCAGAAGAAGCTTCACTCAATCAGTGAGTTCAGCCTTCAATGCAAGCTGTGTAATTGCTTTATAACTGTGTAATATGAAAAATATGATTGTGATGGCACTCTTATTGATGTAAATATCTATTTCTTGCAAAGGTTCAATGCAATACCTTTTGGTAATACCTTGGGGCAATATTTTCCAGAGTGAAATTACACCTTCTATCTCCTTTTCAGTAGAAATGTCTTGCCTTTTAACTTAATTGGCTTTTCTTTGCTTCCGCATTATAATGAAGGCACAGCAGAGCCATACCCAAACTACTTTATGCCACTTAGTATACATATATCTAATATGTACATATATCAAATTAATTTCATATTTATCCTCATTTTAAACAACACAATACAAGTTCGTATGTGTATCACAAAGCCATTATTCTTTAGTAATCAGACTTGTGAACAAGGAAACTTGTAAAACGTGTTTTAGACAAATGACTTGCCTAAGCTTTTTTTGCGGAACTGTTGACTGCATTTGCATCAAATTCATTAGGACACAGGCCCAACCATACTTTACTTCAGCAAATCTGCAGCATCTCTTGGAAGTCTTTGTTGAGCCATGATTCAAGCAACACTCAAAGACAGGTCTGGAAAAGAAGATTTTATGAAGCTGCTGCTGCTAGTAAAGGATTTACAACCCAAATGCCAACATGTGCAACAAGTTTTCTTCCTTATACTAAATGTCTTTCAGTGTTTGCATTTCTTTCTCCCCCCCCTGCCAAAGAAAAACACAAATTTTGCCCTCAGGAATATCATCATTAAAGAAAGAAACAGTGCAGTCAGAGCTTTAGCATGACACAGATCATTCAACGGCTGTGCAATTACTCTGAAAAGCTACTTATTTTTGAACACAGAGCTTTCACTCCACACAGGCCCGAGGCATCAATCAGATCTGTATCTATAGTATCGCAGTCTGATCTAGGGCTTTTGCTCATTAAGGAAGCTGTAGCCTTTTGTGAGGTTTACATCTAGGTTCAAGTTGTTTCTAAAGCATTCTGGAGCTGGGTTAGCTTTAAAAATTATTACCAACTCATAATTTCCAAGAATGGATTAAAAGTTGTTTTGGCCACCTCTCATCCCCTAAATCCACCTGGTTTTCTTTTTGTTTAAGGTTTACAAGCCACTTTACCTGCAGAATTCCTGCAGAATTCCTACAGACTAATGGAATAGTAAGTGACTACAGAGGCAAAACCGAAAGCAATAATACAAGCAGTGCTCTCAGGTAAACCAAGCAAATGAAACAGCATATTCCAAACATGAACATTCTTGAGAATTATTATTTAGGGCCATATACAGCTCCCACAGACCCTGAGTGTGTTCTGATAGCAGGGTATGACCACCTAGATGGAAAAGTTGATTCCCACTGTTTTTTCTGAGCAGATTCCTATAAAAATGCTGTTCATTTTTAATGAATGCTACCTTTGAAAGCAGCAAGAAATCAAATCTTTCTCTGTTATACAGCTGCACAGAAAAACATACTGAAATGCAAGGGAGTGTTTTCTACCCTTTAAATCATTGCGATTGTGGGCCACAGTGCTTATAACACTATCGTTCTGGCTGACAAGGGCACAGCATTAGCTACAGGCTCCTCACCGCTCCTTGCCGTGCTGACACTACAAAAGTCAAGCCATTATTGTTCTGGTCTTTTTACAGTCTCTTAAATACCAACATTCTTTTTTTTATTTTAATTTTCTTAAACTTTCCATGAACCTGAGCTCCTCCTGACCCAGAAGCCCCAGTAATTCTGCTGACCCTTTGCTAAGCGTGCTTCTCGAAACATCTACCGCTATAGCTGTGGGATAGCCGCTCACATGTTAGCAACCTGGGTGGGAGCAATTGACTGCAGGACCTTTTAGGGTAATGCAATTTCAACACACACTGAAAGACATAGTGGTGAGGTGAAAATTACTTACAGGCCCAGTTCCTTTCTGCATTTCAACTCAATAAACTGCAATAATTCACTTCAAAGGAAAGACGAATGGGTTACTCTACATTTATATAACTATAACAGAACAGTTATGTCCTAAACATTTTGTAAGAAACAAAAATAATTTCCCACAACTCTTGCCCCAGAATAGAATTAGATTTTAATTTGGTTTGCAATCATTCGAGATAAAAAAGATAAGTGGAGACAGGAAATAGTCAGAAAGCAGCAGAGTTTACAAACCTGTACGAAGGAAGCTGACTTCTCAGCAGCCCCATCATGGTATTTCCAAAGGAATGTTGCAAATTCTCATGGCCACTCCTGCAAGAAGTGGACAGAATAATTAAAACTAGAGAGTTTCCAACAGACAAGCAAATAAGATCAGCTGACTCCCTGGATACCCAATGCTAAACGTCAGCACAGAATTGGTTTAGAGGATGTTAAACGTTTTAAACTATGGAAGCAACAAGACCATAACAACTACTTAAATATAGCAAAGTCCAAGTTACATAAAATACAAAATGGTAAGTAGTTTTTAAAGACATGTTATTGAAAACAGTCTTGATAAAAATGCAATAAATATGTGGGACTAGTTTGAAAAGAAAAGAAGAAAGAGAGAATACTGCATCAATTTATATTCCCTTTGAACTGTCTGTAATACAGACCTTAAAGTGCATTTTCAAACATATAGCATATCAAAGAAGCAGACATTTATTTCTAGCCATGGCACTTCTAGGCTTTTGGTAAATGAAAGCAGAAATAGTCTAGTGGAACTGTGCTGTGTGACAAAGCATGTACTGGTGGGTTCTGCCCAACACTGGTAAACAATTGTTTTTCCTTTAACTGAAGGAAGGAATTTCAGCAGTAAACAAATGCCTCATGTCTCGCATGAATTCTTCAACAGAGTAAAAGCAAACCTGTCTTTTCACACCTCCTGCATGTGCTATTCTAAGTCAAAATACGAGTTATATTCCCTGAGATCTATCAGTTGCTATGTTTTCAATTATGACAACCATGATACACAAGGGATGATGACACACAAGAAACTAAGGCTTTCTGCTATAATCCTCTTGGAATCCACACCCGCTGTTGTAAGGATAATTATCTGGCTATCCCCGAAGCCAATTTTTGCAGTTTTCATATAAAAATCACCTCTTGCATAAGACATGAAATTTAAAATCATCCCCTTCACAGATATCATTGAGTCACTCCATTACCTCTGGGACACATATAAATTATGCATTCTTTGGTTCTCTTTAAAATTTTAGAAGCACAACGGGACAGAGAAGCATCTAAATGGTACTAAAAATACAAGGCATTCAAGAAAAAAACAATAACTTGTATGATATTAACTGCTACAGCGCTCCAAAGGCTCCCTGCCTGGTCAAGAAAAGCATATAAAGCACTGAAATATAACAGTAGACTTGCATGCTAATGGCTGCTAGTGACAAGGACTCGTTGAATGTCACTGCTTCACATACTGTGTAGTGCTCATTTTTCTTATCTATGTGACCTCTGCTTTGAAATGACTGATGAAACTCCTCTGAATTAGCATCTCTGCTTCTGGGCATTTGCCACCAAGAAGGCATTCAGTAACATCTCTACTAAAATACAAAAATAAAGCAAGGCAAAGAAAATCATAATCTTAACAAAAAATAGTCACGTCTGTTAAAGGATACTCAGCACGTACTGCAAAAGGATTGCTTCTCTGAAGCTTCCTAGTTAGGTTAGTTTTTACCTTCATGCCCTTTAAGAGGCTTGTCACAATACATGCATTCACATTTCAGACTTGGCTACCATTTTCATAATTGGTGTGTAAAAAAAGGAATAGCTATTACTGCAAGAAAAAAAGAAAAAAGGGAAATGTCTCTGTTCTGATGCCCTGCTGCTATGATGACCTATTTCACACTAGCATCTGTTCTCTTCTGATCAACCACTCCAGATGTAAGCTGGCAAAACAGCACTGCAAGTATGTTACCCAGACGTCCACTGAGTGCTGCAGATGCTTTCTTCCATGCTTCGCATTTAATGTGTGCCTGATTAATTTTTTTCGTTATTATTTCAACTACTTGGCCCACAGAATTTCCTATGAAGTTCACAGAATCTGGGATACAATCTGCAGCCACAAGGAGCAGCTCCCTTTGTGTGAGCAGATTCATTAATGTCTGAAATAACCAGCCAAAAGCGCCTTGGTCTGAATTGCCGAAAGAAACGCAAACTTCAATAATATGTTATGGCTTAATATTATTTGCCTGAGGATTCAACACAACACTCATTTCAATTTCAAAATTACAGATGTTTGCAATATTCAGATGTATCAGTCTGACCAAAAATATTATGCCCCTTCTCTGCCTCAAGCCCTTGACCTGAATGAGGTTAGTGACAGGGATATGAATGACTTGAGCGGAAAATGAAACACAAAAGTAGTTTTATCGTGAAGTACAATATTTCTTCTGTCACAACCATTTTTTTTTCCTCTCAGAATTACAGGGTGGACTGCAAATCTTCAAGGCTAGCAGCCACTATGACAGGCTAAGTGCCATTTAAAAGAATAATAATTTATGAGATGGTTGGTAGAATAGCAAAGGTCACAGAGAAGATTCCCCAGGGAGGCGAGGATGACAAAGGTTACAGAGATAACTAAAGACTTGCCTACAGGAAGGGATTTTCTTAGAAGGAAGATGTTTTGTCTTCATCCTACCTAACAGACAATCACCTCATCCGAATGAAAAGTTCACCTTTAAGCTAGGTATAAGGCATTGCTTACAAAATATGGTTCTCAACTTCGTGGTTTAGCACCCATTGAGGTGTTGCCAGATGGAGGACACTGGGTCTGTCTCACAGGATACAAGTGTGACGGATTTGATCCCACCTGGGGGATCAAATTTGAAAAATCTTCAGAGTCTTTGCAAGCCAATCTCCAAATAGATGCCACTTTCAGGGCAGTCAATACCAATTGAGACCTCTAACAGAACATCACAGACTACTGCTTTTTCTCTTAGAAGCAAGTTGGTATATGAGGAGCCTAACACACGTGGTTGACACATTGCTCCCAGGCAGTTGTAAATTTGCACACCAGCCATCATGATACACAGCAGTTTGGGCTGCTTTTTCTTGACACAACTACAGCATTCCCCCTGCTTCAGCTACGGCAAGTACAAAAAAAACAAAGATAAGGATGAAAACAAGCAGGAACAACTCTTCTTGGCACAGCTCCACTCTCCACAGCATCATCTCTGGGCTCATAAAATACACATTAACTGGTGGGAGAAGCTGGTACTGCAAACCTGAGGGTAACCGGCAGTGTCTGCAGAACACCAGAGTGATAACGAAAAGCTTAACCTGAAGCCAGCACACAATACAAGACAACTGATCTCTCCAGAAATGTGCAGCCATAATAATTTTGAAAACTGACAGTTTCCAACTGCTCCAAATCGCTTGTGTGAAGTTTCTGCAGCCAAATCAATGGCTTGCATTTGTGGAGGAGGTCTGGATGGCCCTGAAGGACACAGATATAGCATGTGCTGGTCAAGAAGAGGTTACTGATCACTTTGAGTATAAAGGATTATGTTTAATCGCAGTAGGACAACTGCTAGAGCCCATCTTCCTGGTACTCGATCTCCATGCCAGGCCTCCAATTTCATAAAGATGTACCTGGCAGACGGGTAACTGTTCATGTAGATTTACCCAAGGCAATATTTGGTCACTGTCATCTATTTTCTATACTAAAACACAGCAGTTTGCAGAAGTGGACTTTCATAATATCTGCATTCCCTTTCTCCAGGAGTCCCTGGTCCATCACCATAGCCAGTGAAGCCTTTGGCTGGCTATTCAGATCACAGAACATTTCTACAGTCCCATAACTGCATGCCAACAACAGCTGAGTGTGCCTTTGGGAGAGGAAGGGCATAAGGCAAGAGGAAGGCGAGATGCAGCTGAGCAAGTCTCTGATAGTAACAGCATCTTTTATCCTGCATATCACCTGCAGGAAGAAGGGAATGGCAAAAGAACACAACAAAAACCGCAAGCAGTGATCACTCCCGAGTTGCAAATCCACCAGGCACACTGCCAGGTGGACTTGTGCCAGGGAGCCCTCCTGAACCTGGCCAAGAAAGGGAACTGTCATTCCCAACGCATGCTTTGCCTAATGGTTAGAGCTGCTTACTCCAGCACAGCAGCTCCTTCACGGTGCCCAGCCTTGGTGGGCTTTACGTGAGGGGCTTTATGCTCTCCTGTGTCAATTTTGTGTGCTCTGTCTTCCTTTATTCATTTTAAACAGATGGGGGGGGATGTAAATTCACTGCTGGGTATGCATCAGTGTTTGCTCAACGTGCTCTATATACCTGTATTAATTTTCTATTGGATGGTGGATGTGATTTCACTCTAGGGGGAAACTAGGGATAGTGAAAGGTTTTTTCCATAGCAGGGCAGAAGTGGGAAGGGGAGGTGATTTCTGTGTGGGTTTGTTTTGAGTTGTTTGTGTGCTTTCATGGGTTTCTAAAGCTGAGGAACTTGTGCTTTCATGAACAGGCAGTTTCAGTGCCTTAACCTACTGATCTGAAGAGGCTGATTAACTTAATGTAGCTTTTGTATGCAAGTCTTACAGCTTACAGTACATTTTAAAAGCAGCAGATAATGCCTTTTTATAGTGCATGAACAATACGTAAAGGGGGAAATTAAAAGCTCTCAAAATTAAGACTTCCACTCCCAGTAATTCTGTGTTACATAATTAAGCTATGCCAGCATTCACAAACAGTGGTGTCCTGATGGGTCTGGACCTTTCATGTGAGATAGCCAAAAGGCAAGGAAAATACAGATGCTGTTTATTGTTCAGTTTTTCATTGCAAAAAATATATATTTTTCACCCACAATTCTACAGTGCCAGGTACAGAGCCTGTTTCCACTTCTGCACATCATAGCTCTTTTCCTCTACTTCTCCTACTGACTTTCAGAGCACAGAACCTGGGAGTTAGTAGCTCCTCCCTAGCTCCTCCAGCACCTGGACAATGGAAGCTAGCCTTATGTTTACTGCAGAGGGCAATCTGGATCGGTATTCCTCTGCACATTTGGCTGTTCTGTGACTCCTCTACCCAGGGACCTGTTGCAGGAAGGGGGCCATGGGGGGAACATATCAATGAACAGCAATTTACGGACAGTTTGCTGCACGAGGAAAGAAGGTGACAGTGAATATTCACATGAGAAGTCTAACGCTTTGTTTACTCTTCCCCAGGCAGCTGTGACATGAAGGACATCTGAACAGACAGCAAAAGAGCTGTTCTACTGATCAGAAGATGCACAATAAGATTTATACTTATAAATAAGGACTTCCTAGGATTTATGCTGCTGAACAGTGCCTTACTGAGATCACTGCTCATAACAAATGCGAAATGGTGAATTGAATTAATTACTTGCTTGAGCAAAACCTGTTACAGAATTGAAAACTGAATTATGGACTAGCTGGCTCTCACTAAACTCCTCTACGGTACAAGTCATTCTTTACCTAACCTAGTGCAGCTGGCATGTGAACTCCTTGCATGACTGATGGCAGGGGCAGCAAGTTTCTGCGCTGAGAAGCACAGTTCCCATTTTGAGCATCAGAAAGAGTGGAACTGCTTCAACTGAAAAATGAGCAAGGGAAACAAGAAAGTAGGGGGGCAAGGGACTGCAGCTGCCTGTCATGGGCTCTGTAGGTCAGCACTTACATACTTGCTGAATACAGCTGGATTTTAAACAAGCAGGAGGGAAAGAGGAAGGGTAGGATTTGGAAACTGGCTCACATCCAAGACGGTAACATGTAACCCAGGGAAAAAGCAATAAATACCAGGTAGATGTCACAGCACACAATGCTAACAGCCTTTACTAAAGGCTAATGCAATGACACTCACCAGCCTCCTTGCTGTGCTGCCAGCAGCCTGGGTGTTCCCAGAGGCTGAAGGCAGGCAGGCAGGCAGGTGGGCACGGAGCAAAGGACGTCCAGGAGCCCTGCCTAGGTGTGAGTGCCTCGTTCAAGATCCTGCTTACTGTCCCACACAGGGGAACAGGAGTGAGCCAGTGCTCCATCTCGTTTGTTTATTACCTGCGTCCTGGACAAACCACAGGTCAACAGTAGTATCCTGTGCCCAATTCCTCTCCAAGTCCTCCAAAAATAGAAGAGGAACTGGCTAGAGTTCTGGTTCCTGTCCTTCACCTTCCTGAAAGCCATCTTGCTCTCCTTTCTTTCAGTGCCAGTGTTTATGAAAATCTGGAGGGGAGTTTTATTTAGCCATTACATCTCTTCACCAGGAAGAAAAGAAGGCTCAGGAGGGCCTCATCACAGTGTTCCAGTACTTAAAGGGTGGCTAAAAGATGATGGAGGTTCTCACTTCATGAGAAGCCACATGGAAAAGACAAAGGGCAACAGGTACAAATTGCACTAGCAGAAATTTCATACCAGTATAAGAAACAATTTTTTTACAGTGAGAACAATCAGCCACTGGAACAACCACCCTAGGGAGGTGGTAAAAGTCTCCATCACTGAAGGTTTTCAAGATGCAATTGGACAAGGTACTAGATAGCCTTATCCAGGTTCCCTTTCCATGAAAGGTTAGGCAGACAGTCTTTCAAGGTCTCTTCCTACCTTGGCTGTTCTATGATTCTATTCACTCCGAATTCTGTTTCTCTGGAGACCGATTCCCACAGCTTCCATATAATCTACTCTTTCCCTCTGAGGATAAGGTTGTCATAGAATAATTTACATTGGAAGGAACCCTTGGGGGTCATCTGGTCCAACCTGCTGCTCAAAGCAGGTTGCTTAGGGTCTTCTCCAGTTAAGTTTTCATTATCTGTGAGGATGGAGATTTTACATCCTCTGTGGACAATTTGTACCAGTGTTTGATCATACCCATGGAGAATTCTTTTTCCCAAAATACATATAAGCAGAATTTCATATGTTCCAAATGGTGACTGTTGCTTCTTCTCCTGTCACCATTCACCTTTAATAAGAGTCTGGCCCATTAGGTAGTCATAGACAGCAGTAAGATCCCCCAATGACCTTCTTTTCATCTGAACAGTCCCAGATCTCTCCACTTCTTCTTGTACATCCTCTGTTACAGCTCGCTGTGAATCTTGGTGGCCCTCCAGGGTAATTGCACAAGTATGCCCATGCCCTTCCTGAACTGGGGACCCCAAAACCAGACACAGTACTTCAGATGTGGTCCCATGTGTGCTGAATGGAGGGCAATAATCACTTCTCTAGCTAAGCTAGGTCCAGATGAAAGCATCCAGGAGGCTGCAGAGCACAGAGCTAGAACAAAAGGAGAGTGACCAGCAGATTGAAGGAGGTGATCCTGCCCCTCTACTCTGCTCTTGTGAGACCTCACTTGGAGTATTATGTGCAGTTCTGGTGTCCTCAATATAAAAAGGACATGAAACTGCTGGAACAAGTCAAGAGGAGGGCCTTGAGGATGATCAGGGGGCTGGAGCACCTCCCGCATGAAGATAGGCTGAGAAAGTTGGGGCTGTTCAGCCTGGAGAAGAGAAGGCTGCGTGGAGACCTCATAGCA
>WYDI02029380.1:0-49862 GCA_009867235.2 Psittacus erithacus | reverse complement strand
GAGGAAGTTCTTTACTGTAAGGGTGGTGAGGCACTGGAATGGGCTGCCCAAGGAAGTTGTGAATGCTCCATCCCTGGCGTTGTTCAAGGCCAGTCTGGACAGAGGCTTGTGTGGCATGGTTTAGTGTGAGGTGTCCCTGCCCATAGCAAGCAGGTTAGAACTATATGATCTTAAGGTCCTTTCCAACCCTAACTATTCTATGATTCTATGATTCTAAATGTGTGCCCAACTGTGAGCAAAATATACAGATTTTTTGCTGTGAGTGTACTAGCACTGAATTAAGGAAGTGAGAGTCGGCCACCTCAGCCCAGAGCAGCAGCAGGTACACAGGGAAGCCAGACCAGTCAGTTGAGCAAGACTGCACAGAAATGAGGGGAGAAAGTTAGAGAACACCATAATATTTCAGAGCACATAACTACTTGAATATTAGTATGAAGCAGCTACAACTGAGTTTAAATTACTGATGATCCTAACAGGAATAAAATCAGCAGTAATGTGCCCATTATAGCATAATGAGGAAATGTATCACACAAACACAGATTTTCCTAATATCAATGTAGCGTGATTAAACACTGTATAACACCAACACGAGATGACCATAAGATGGACCAAAAGTGGTATAAACCAACTGACTGCAGGGGAGGAGAGGGGAAGAATAAGACTGGAATCCATTCAGTCTTTGTGAAGAAATTACATATTTGCATCTTCTATCCAGGCTCATGGTATTCTGCAAATAAACCATTCATTCTCCGGCAAAGCTGCCTCTCCAGTACACAATACTCCCTATACCTACAAACAAGACCACGGACAAGAGGAGAGAAGAATGTCCAAGTGATACCAGAAAGGAAGTGCCACATGCATGTGGGAGGAAAAATTGTGATGCGTCTACCACCTTTGTGAGTAGCTCCCTCAGCATTTTAGAAATAACACCATGAAGTCCATATGAGACAGAGTAGCGGCAGTAAGTCTACAGAAAACAACAGCCTGGAAGAAAATGCTTTTATCAAGACTGCAAATGCTGGCTCAACTAACAAAAAAGCAATGTTGCATTATCATAAGTCTTGTATGGTGGAAACAGCAGCATGATTTGAGTTCATACCCAGAGCTGATCATAAGGAGCAATGGAAAGTAAAACCTGGGTCTCTTCTTACTTTTTAACAGACAAAAAGAACAAAAATGAAGGAAGCTCTTATGTCAGGAATAGCGCTCAAAGCACTGGAGCAGCTGGCAAAAGTTCAAGATCAGTGCAATGATTTGAGAAATCTGCACATGAAATACAAATTCTAGTTAATATTTAAAATCTCATTCAAATGAGTAACTCTCTGTCATGGACACTTTTCTGCCAACATGGATTTACTACATGGACAAGACTTTCAACAAGTCCCTCTAGATTAGAAACATCACCCACTTCTTCCCTTTTCCTGGAAGGAGGGCATTAAAATGTCAGACGTTACTGAGTTATACAAACTTACTCTTTTTTATTTATTTATTTATTTTGCTTTAACTTCTCCTTCTCTTGCAAAAGGCTTATTCTGATTTCTTTTGATACTGGTTCCTTATAAAAATGTACTTATGATAAAGTCTTGTCCTTGACCCTGCAAAATTTATGCACTGATGGTGTCAGACAATCACTTTTTTTGCAAAGAGAGCTGTGGTCCTTTGGACTGAACTGCCTTCTCTAAAACCAAGGTCCATGACTTTAAATACAGTTACAAACTTCTTCTAGCAGGTATAGAAGCACTTGACATGTTTGTATTTATTTAAAATAACCTGATGGGACTGGGGCCACAAGGTAATTTTTGTGGTCGGAAGGGGTTAATAGCACAACTAAGGCTGAAAAATAGTGTCTTAAAACATTCAGAGAAAAGTAAAGCCATGACTTGGAAATAACGCTATTTTTTTTTTTTGTACATCAGGCTAGAGGAATGAACAGTGCTTGTGGGGTTCCCAAAGGCTATTTCTTCCTAGGTAAATTGTTGGGATGAAGATTTGCTGCAGCTTCTTGCTGACCTACACTTTCACTCCCAGTCACGTGTCACATAATTAAGCCTGGAGGGGATACGCGAGTGTCTCGCCATGCCACCGTTCGCATACAACAGGTTCTGCTGGCAATGAGAGAAGGCTTTCTGGCTATCTATCAGCAAGAATCAGCAAGGACACCTGAGGGATTCTGCAACTCCATGCCACTGCAGTAACAAGCAGGCAGATGCCCTTGACGGAAGGGTCATCATTTTTCCAAACAGCTTCCCTACCGCACCAACAGCTTGCTTCAGTTTAGCAAGCTACTCTTCAGGCAGAAATCAGCCTGACAGAGACTTTAAGAAACAAAAGTATAACTAGGATCTGGTAGATTTGGGATCTGCCTTTGCCATGTTACCACTGATTTTGAAGCCTGCTACTACTGGCAAAAAGCTTTCAGCAAAGAAAAACTCGAATGAAATAAAAATAAACAACCCCCCTAAAAACCAGCAATTATGTATCAGGAGGTGTCTTCCAAGGGAGAATCTTAATGGCATCCTCTTGCATCTCTACAGCCTTACATATGGAGAGTTTCTGCAAAACCAGCCTGTATCCACTGAACACTAAAGAGCAGCAATAATACTGCATTGAAACAAAGTCTTTAAGCACTTATTCTTGCACAAATACTAAAATTGCAAAGTGCACTCAGGCAACTACGGCCATGCAAATTAAGGTCTTGCTTTGAACATAAACATATTGCTCCTATGTCTAAAAGTGGGAGTTTTCTCTGAAATACAAGTACATGCTTTCCAGTTAGAGTGAAATAATTCAATTCAGTTTTTAAGCTTTTGAATATAGAACCTGTTAAAAAATTAGAAACGGATTTCCGGATCACAGAGAAAGCCTGAGCCTATTTTGAGAATTAGCCCAACAAAAGAAATCCCTACACATAGCTGACTGACTAGAAGTTTGCGAAAACATGTATCTGGATTTCTGCAAAGGTCATTTTAGGTAAAGGTTTGAAATTCATACTGTTTCTTTAGCTATCCAGGTGTACATCCAGTGGGAATTAGAATAGGAAGAAAATCTGGATTGTTTTGTTTGCCTGGAATCTGCCACCTTTAAAACCAGCTTGCTACAAACACCAGTTTCCATCCACCAATAGCCCCACAGCATATATATAGTGCTTTAAGTGCAGAAGAGGATATGAAATCCCTTTAGAAAACGCATGCTATTCTGTTTAGGACATCTTTTGATAATGTTTCCTGCAAGTTTCTACGTGATGGCTGCATTAGCAAGCTCTGGCACAAAGCAGCAGACAGCTGGGTGTGGACCACACAGCAATGTGGGCAGGAGTCAGGCTAAGGACAGCACTTGAGCCAGAATGGTTGTTTCTGCACTGGAAATAAGGCTCTAATTTCTAAAGCATCTGCAGGATACTCCCCCTCACAGAAAAGATAAAAAAAAAGGAACAAAAGAACAACCAAAAAACCCCCACTTGATTTTAAAATACAGTCTTTAAATCTACTTTACTCAGACTTACATTGTAAGAGGATTTATGACTAAGATAGGAAGAAAAAAAAAAGCTTCTAAATTATTACTTGCAATTTTGAGGAGGACATCACAGAAACTATGTTTAAAAGTCCAATCCCGGCAGCCCACATGCATGTTAATTCTTCTGTACAGCTCAGTAGCGCCCACTTTCATAAACAAGGACATGCAGCTAGACACAGGCTTGCAAGTTTAAATTGGTTGCTTTATTTGCGTCATCAATTTCCTCCAATTAGTCAGACAGATGGAAATGTCCTGCTTCAAATAAAACCCAAGACCACATAATAGTTAATATGTAGGGCAGCCGGAAAAACTCTTATGAAAAAATGTATTTAAAAAGTTTTTTCCCCTCCAAACAGCTCAGAGAAGTATGTCCCTGAGAAAGACCCATAAGGAGCAAAACCACTGGTTATTTGTTCTCTTTTGCTCTTTACAAATTAAGCAAAATACAGTTAATACATTATGCATGTCTTTGAGCATATTTTTATTTAGCCTGTTTTAGTTTTTTGTGCCTTGGGAACTTTGATTTTATTTTGTTTTTCTGGTTAATAATAAAATTGAAGTATTAGGGCAGGACATCAACCAATCTACAGCACAAGAGATTTGTTTAAGTTTCAATGAAATGGCCTCTCAACATCTCTTTTCCATTCCCTTATCTTATCAGTTAACAAACCACTCTCAACAAGCTGGCCTGTCACAGAAGCTGCACAACCCAGTTGCTATTAGTCATTTCATTTCCCGTTAAGAAGATCTGTTGTTTCACTCACAGGGATAAGATAAACTTTTCCAATAACATGCTATAGGATCTCAGTACTGTACAGTTTGGGTACAGAAACTACTCTGTGCCTTGTACTTTTAGAATTACCAGTAAGGTAATGCTTAAAACAGATAGGCACATGAAACAAGCAAAAGACAATCCTCTGTCGCAAGGGATTCAATCCAATGCATAAGTGAAAGAGTAAGAGTGAACAGCAAAGCCTAAGGGAGAAAGAAAGGGAAGAGAGGACAATCATCATAAGATTAGACAGTTAATTAAAGTCACTACATCCACACAGAATTATAGAATCACAGAATAGTTTGGGTTAGAAGGAACCTTCCAAAGGTCATCTAGTTCCAACCCACTTGCAATGAGCAGGGATATTTTCAACTAGATCAGGTTGCCCAGAACCACATCCAGTCCGGCCTTGAATGATTCCAGGGATGGTGCATCCACCACCTCTCTGGGCAACCTGTGCCAGTATTTTACCATCCTCACTGTAAAAAAGCATTTTCCTCATGTCCAGCCCAATACTACTTATTTATATTGTGATGGCATTTTGAAGCAATTCGTGCTCCCCTGGGAACATATGGGAAAGGTGAGGAGTAACACTAGATTAAGTAAAGTCGACCAAAGAGATGGGAAGGAGGGCAGTGGTTGAAGCGTTTTAATGGTGCTGAAAGTGAAGTTCAGACTAAGTAACCAACAGAGTGAGGCATAGCATGAAAGAAAAGCCATTAGAAATGAAGGTTTGCAAAGACAGGAGTACAGGAATGAGCGGTAACATAGGAGGGCCGAGGAGTAGGTAGGCTTTCCCCTTGGCAGAATTTGTCTCTGTCATGCTCTACCCCAACGGCTAGAGGGCAGCATTCATACACCACTGCTACAGTAAATTGGTATTCTTGGGATGCTAATTTCCCGCTTCCCCTTATCGCAAGGCGATACTCTCAGTCAGCCCCTAACTGTCCCAAAAGACTTCCAACTTGGAGAAAAGAAGGAACAGTGCCCTCATGTATGCAAGTGCCTTCTGGAGAGGCACTTTTGACATTGCCATTCTGTTCGTGTAGGCAGTGTACAAATGCACTGCCCTCCTTACACAGCTGCAGGGCAATTTGGACTGAACCAGCCCCGTTCCTGGTTCTTCAAGGCATCAAAGGTCCCATGCAACAAACCCAGTTATTCTGAAACTCTCATCTGAGAGATTGTCCCATTCCTTCACAAGGTGGTGGAAGACTGTTTCAGGATGTCATCCTCCCCTGTTCTCTTGTTTGAGCAACAAAACAATGGAGCTCCTCCATTGTGAACAGCACCAAGGGGTGGAAATGATTTGTTATGGAGCAAAAATTTGCAGTTTCTCCTATATGTGACCCACTTACAACCAAGCACTCCTCCTTCTTACCACTGATTCTGTTTTTCTGCTGGCTATTTTGGTTTGTTTCATTTGTTAGGATTTTTTTATTCATGTATGGATGGATGTATTTATTTATTTCTCCTGGGTCTGGTGGGACCCTGAAAAGGTGCAAATTAAGTGCTGAAGAGAAGCTCCTCAGATGCAAGCTGAAGAGACTGTCTGGCTGCCCAGGTGAGGGAGAAGGGAAGGGCTTCAGTGTCTCACAATTAAACTGTCTAGTCCTGCTGGTCCCTATCCCCCTCCTCTCCCAGCACTCATCTCAGCTGTACTTAGCTGTACAGTTGTATTCTTACCATGAGGCATCCCCCAGACACAGTTAACATATCTGGGAATCACACTCTGGCACGCTTGAACTGAGCAGGAACTTTCCTGGCTCACAGCCTGGGAATGAGCTGAAAAGGGCTGTGAAGCTGGTATGGAAACCCTCGGTAGCAATTCCCATTGGCATCTTGGTATCCCTCATCTGATAAAGCTTCCCAGGGTATCTCAGATGGTTCCTACAAGATCCACAACCAATTTAAGAGACAATTGCTACAATTGCTAAAGAGGGACTGAAATGCAAGCCTCTGAACTGCCTTTTGGTGATGATACTTGTTCTTGGGCCTGATAATTCTCAGCAGCAAATATTATTAACAGCAGAGGTCAGGCTGGTAAACCCAGGTCTGAAGGACAACCGGCAGAACTGCTCAGGTTAACCCCAGGCTGCCCTCCACAGTGTGAATCTTCAAGCGAGATTTGAAAGCGTCTGTCAGGCATAGAGCAATAGCAAAAAGGAAAAATAAATAATGGAAGCCCCTGGTAGAAAAACGCACCTTTTGGTGGTCCTGAAAGAAAGTGCCTTTTGGCTGCTTTAGTCCTAAACCTTGCTAGTGACACAAGCTTTTCGAGACTAAAAGGTATAAGCTGTCTGACCAACAAGCCCTGAAGCTGACAGCATTGTGCAGACATCAGCTGGCTGCCCTCTAAAAGGGTTAGCCAGAAGCCAAAATCAGGGCTTGGCTGGCAACCTGGGGCAGCATCAGCTCTTCAAACTTCACCGCTGCAGCAAAGCATGGGAAAACAGTGCTAATAGCCGGGCTGCCAAGAGCTGATTTTGTGCTTTGTGATGCTGGCTACAAAAAGAAAAATCTCAGGATGTTTCTGCTGCTCTTCTTGCATTAAAGACAGAGGATTTTAATGAAACAAAAATGGTGTAGTCAGGATTAGACTACTCAGCTGGCCAAAAACCTATGTCATTCCTCAGGTAAGAGAGAGTTTCTCACTTGCCTCAGCTTCACTGCTAACTTAAAAGGATTATAATTCCTTTGGGGAAACAACCATCCTTTTTCCCTTTCCTTTTTTGCTGAACCCAGCATCTGCCATCTGGTGTGTTCCCTCTCCTCCTTCCTGCTAACCGGAATCCATTCTTGTTGGTCCTCTTATACAGGCTAAGTAGACATGAGATAAATCAACCACCTTGGTGTTTGATACACAGCCTTAGCATAATCTCTCCTAACTCCAAACAAGCTGCCATGGTCACAGAGAACAGTGCCATACCGGCTTAACTTGGGCCCTGCTCATTTGCATCAGCGTACCACTGCACCTCATAGCATTAGCTCTGTCTCTTAACAAGTCTGATGAGCCTGGGAATGGCAGCACCCTGCCATAGAGACACTGTTTCAGGTTAGGAAAGATCGGTGCAGTTGTGAGTCCTCTTTATTCTGCTGCTATACTTGGGATGTACAAGCACAAAAGTAAGCCCAGAACTAACTGCTCTGGCTCTGCCACTCTTCCAGTTCCTCCTTTATACCTCAGTGTGCAGTCTCTTGCCTTAATGGAATGAAACCCAATTCAACCTTTCCAGGCTATCCTACCAGGGGAAAGGAAACCCTCTTAAAAAGCGATTTTGCATAAAGCACTACTGTGTGTTACACTGTCATCAGCACTAACTTCGCACACTCAGTACTTCTCAGCATCCTCTCTTCCAGCAAGTAACACAGTGATCACATGCTTATGCTAATAAAGCACATGTAATATCCTCTTCCTCCCTGTTTTCTTTTCTTCCAAGAGTCCATGTATTAGAAAAGGCTTTCTCTTAATGGTGCTTAGAAAAGCTTCCAACTATTTCCATTTGCTTTCCTTTATCACTGTGCTGAGGTTGCACTCAGCTGATACAGAGGTTCAGTTTTTCCAGCTGGGAATCAGACTGAGACACAGCAGTAGAAACAGCAGTCGCATCCCACCGGCAAGACATAGATTTTCAAAGCTGTTTTGAGCATGAACTCATTTAAAAATCATTTAAGAACCATATAAATTAATTACAAAAAAAGAGTAAGAAAGCTTACCTCACTAAGAGCTTTAGGGTCTGTACTGTATCTCATCTCTCAGCCTGGATCCCAGATGGTCAGAAAATCAAACTGCTATTTGAATTTTAATTATTCCTCTCATTATAGTCAAGATATGTCTGGAGATGAATTACAAAGCTCCTTATGAGTGTCCAGGATGTAGGCACACATAAAGAACATCAAAAGGCCTTGTCATACCTTGTGTTGTGGCAAGGCTCAGGTCACCAAACTGTCCCACACAGATCTTTTCTAATCCATGACAGGATTAGAGAAGCTGCAGGAAAAAAAAAGCATCTGAAAAGTCTGCCCAGCTAACATCCATGTGTCATGCTCCCTACAAGAGATGCTTCTGGGTTTCCGGGATCTGTGTTTGTTTGCAACACTTTTCGAATACTTGCAAAGGCTCTCAAGCTGGCCAGTTACGGCCATGGAAGAATCTGGCTATTAAGCTGATTAGAGATGCTGGCTTGAGTCTTAGGTACAATTCTACTTCACTTTACCCACATGGAATGAGCTAAGCACAGAACAATTATCCTGCAGATGGCATACAGGATGAAATGCTGGTTCCTACCATTCCTCCGTCCCTAAACTTCATCCCATGCTCACAACCACAGCATCATTAAGACCATTCATGCACCAGGCTGCTGCAGGATGCATCAGGGCCAGTAAAGTCAGTCAGCCCTGAGGAGAGAAACGGCAGCTTGAACTGTTGGTAAAGAGGAGACCCTATAGTAGCTTTCCAGTACCTAAAGGGGCCTACAAAAAGTCTGGAGAGAGACTTTTTACAAGGGAAAGTAGTCATATGACAAAGGGGAATGGCTTTAAACTGAAAGAGGTAGGTTTTAGGAAGAAATTTGTTACTGTGAGGGTGATGAGGCACTGGAAAGGTTGCCCAAAGAAGCTGTGGCTGTCCCATCCTTGGCAGTGTTTGAGGCCAGGTTGGATGGGGCTTGGAGCAAACTGGTCTAGTGGAAGGTGTCTTTATCCATAGCAGGGGGTTTGGAACTAGATGGTCTTTA
Source organism: Psittacus erithacus (assembly GCA_009867235.2). Taxonomy (NCBI): domain Eukaryota; kingdom Metazoa; phylum Chordata; class Aves; order Psittaciformes; family Psittacidae; genus Psittacus; species Psittacus erithacus. The sequence goes on along the minus strand of WYDI02029380.1, from coordinate 40,841 downwards.
AGGTCCCTTTCAACCCATTCTGTGATTCTGTGATTCTATAATTAATTCATGCATCCTTCATGCATCATTGCCTTAGAGTTGCATAGAACCTAAACATATACTAAAAATACTGCAATTGCATAAATAGCTTATTAAAATGGATATAAAATTGGGCCTGTAAACCCAAAATAAACAAATCTAAGCCAAGGGTAGAATGTCCTTAAAATTAGAGACTTATGCTTGACTGGAGAAAACAAATGAGAGACAGTTCCCTCATTTCAGCCCTACAGATGTGCCTACCGAACTGTATATCCTGTATCAATTTAAAAGGCAGATAACATTGTGATTCCTCTGTAGGGAACACTAATCTCCTTACCTTCACAGACAACTGAAAATAAATGGGACTTGAATATTTGGTAGTTTAGTCAGATTATTCCAAATGGACTCTATTTTCTGTAATTGCACAAAATAGATCACTTTAAGGATATGTTTACCTGCTCAGTGGTTGTCCTGAGCCTCATCTGCTCATTATTTAACCTGCAAAATTTGAGACAGAGGCAAATCCACACTACAAAAAACACCAGTCCGACATTTTACTGTAAGACTGCATCCATGCTAAACAAGCCTGGCTTGAGGAAAATAATTTTTGTAACTTAGTGGGCATACATCATAGATTCATCAAAGTATGACAGAATGGTTTGGATTGGAAGGGACCTTAAAGATCATCCAGTTTCAAACCCTCTGTCATGGCAGGGAAACCTTCCACTACACCAGGTTGCTCCAAGCGCCATCCAACCTGGCCTTGAACGCTGCCAGGGATGGGACAGCCACAGATCACAGCTTCTCTGGGCAGCCTGTGACAGTGTCCCACCACTCTCACAGTAATAAACTTCTTCCTAATGTCTAATCTAAAAGTATCTCTTTCAGTTTAAAGCCATTCCCCCTTGTTGTATGACTACTTTCCCTTACAAAAAGTCCCTCTCCAGATTTCTTGTAGGCCCTTTTAGGTACTGGAAGACTGCTATAAGGTGTCTCTGGAGCCTTCTCTTCTCAAGGCCCAGCTCTTGTAGCCTGTCTTCACAGGAGAGGTGCTCCAGATCTTTGATCATCTTTGTGGCCTCTTCTGGACTTGCTCAAACAGGTCCACATCCTTCTTATGTTGGCGGCCTCAGAGCCAAACACATTACTCAATATTACAAAAACCCCTCTGAGACTGCGTTTCAGCTTCAGTGCAACTGAAGTGACCTGGATTTTACAGCAGCATTCACTTCAAAATGCATAGATGTGGAATCATTTTGAAGTATTCAGGATACCACCATAAGAGATTGACCTGCTCCTCTGCCCACTAGGATTACAAATACAGGATTAGATTTTCTCAACGTATTTAAAAAAAAAAAATATCTGTAACTAAACTTACAGATAATAATTAACAGATAAATTACCTGGCCAAAATACAAACCATTTGATGCAGCAAGTTCAATATTACATTTAATGTTTGAAAATCTTCCTTTCTATCTATCTGGGCAGCCATGGGCAGCATTTGCCTATTCATCTTTTTAGAACAACAAACAGATCAGTTTGAGGCATCATATTATATTATTATGGGACTGATCATCAAAAAATATGTGGCAACAATAAAAATTCAGAATATTTACTGCTTAATATGCTAGAGATCCAGCACTTTCCAGCTTAATGCATTATTACTGGGAACGCTAGTTTTGACATCTAATTTCCAAGGGACATGAAATGTCGAAACACAAGCGGAAGAGAAAATGAACTAGTCCAAACCATGAAATCTTGAATATCAGTTTTAAATAACAGGCTTTGAATTCTAATCTATAATGTCTATGCACAGTATCCATTACTCCTGCATTTTGCCTTCCACTTTCTTAACCATAGCATTTTGGAAAAGATGCATCACAACAATATTTTCTATGGTGTCATAAGAAATAAACCATTTCCAGACATTTTAATAGTGCCACAATTAACAGTCAAATTTCACACCATCTATGATATGATAAATTATCATTGGATTCCCTCCATTTTTTTTTAAATCTCTTTTCTACTAGAACCCTTAGCAAACCACAGTTCTTTCACTTAAGGGTGAGACACCAAACATAAGAGAAAAGAAGGAGCAGGAGTTTCCCAGCTCTGTAACACTGGCATGAATCACAAGGGGAATTTTACACCTCCCTCCAAACAGATGTCATGGCAGAAGAAGCAGACACACCCTCAGCAGATGGGTCTTCAAATGTCTTAATGCTGACAAAACATGTTTCCATGAAATTTTGTCTGGAAAGATCCACTTCCTTTTCTCATACAACTGATGCAGCATCCCAGCAAAGGTCCCTTAACTGGTGTCAGCTTTATGGAACTGGAAAAGACTGTTGGGTCAAAAGGACCTCAGCACTTATCTACCAGTTCAGTGCTCCTCATAGAAGAAATTCTTCAAATACTGCTACTGTAAAAAGGGATGTTTTGACACTTGTGCACTGTTTTGAATCTGAACTACATGTGGCAGATAACAGTGGAATATGTATTACCATAGCCAGTACTGCTATCAGGAAATACACTGCTCTGAACATCGTAAGCCTGTTCTTCCTAGTGGTGCCTTTTGGGTTTGTGGGTTTTTTCATGGGAGACTTAAACAAAACTACTCTTGGTCAGACACTCTCTCAGAAATCTCGTATGAAGATAGGCTGAGAAAGCTGGGGCTGTTCAGCCTGGAGAAGAGAAGGCTGCGTGGAGACCTCATAGCAGCCTGCCAGTATCTGAAGGGAGAATCTACCTATAAGGATGCTGAGGAGGGACTCTTCATTAGGGACTGTAGTGATAGGACAATGGTTAATGGGCTCAAACTTAAACAGGGGAAGTTCAGGTTAGATATAAGGAAGAAGTTCCTTACTGTAAGGGTGGTGAGGCACTGGAATGGGTTGCCCAGGGAAGCTGTGAATGCTCCATCTCTGATGGTGCTCAAGGCCAGTCTGGACAGAGGCTTGTGTGGCATGGTTTAGTGTGAGGTGTCCCTGCCCATGCGACACAGCTGAGACTCCACTACCATAATTTCCTTGGTCTGTTATGCCCACCCCCCAGCTTTAGCACAGGAATTTGACCAGTTTTGGAGGTGGTGTGTGTTTATAGTATTAACTTACCATACCATGGAAAAGCAGAACCGTGGTACATGTGATAAGTGTTCTATAATGTCTACCTTGACCTCTCACAAAATAGATCCACTGTAGCTGCTGTCTTCCGAAGAGCTGAGACCTCACAATGTAGCTCATATGTAAAAATTTCATGAGGTTCTTACAGTTAACAAAACACCACTACAAAAATTAGGTTGTTTCTGGCTGCCTGTGGATAATTTAACAAAATGCAAAAGAATATCCTTCAGCCCACCTGTGAAACACACGCGTTTCCTCCATCGATAACCTCTGTTGATAGCCTATGTTTTCTGCCATTCTTCCACAGCTTGAGAAGATTTGTGCCACTCTTACTGCCTAAACTGCTTTTATAGAAAAATACTTCTCATGTTGCATGAGTTAAAGATCACCAACTTTAAGACAAAACAATCTACCTCTAGCCACCCTGCGTGCCAAACTGCATGCTTAGCAGTATGATGTTGAGTGTACTGTTCATGGTCCTTCCTCACAGCTTCTATTAAGGGAAAATTCATATTCTACCAGATAAAGGTAATTACAGGGGGGAGAGGGGAACAAAACAAAACAAAACAACACCTGCAACACACTTCTACATCTGTAGAAGTCATTCAATTATTACATTCTCATTTGGCATAAAACCCCCAAATATCCAGAAAATTGTGATCAACTTCTACTTCATGTAATACATCTGCTGCATAATCTGCTGGTTAGGTCTTTGATGCTCTGAAAAACACCAGTAACTGTCATAATTAAATCCTCTCTGGTTATTCAGCTGCATAGCTCCACTAACATTTCACGCAATACTATCAGGAGGAAAGCCCACCGATTCTCTGACCTGCTAGTATAATTGAATTAAAATTGTTATTTTTCAAGGGAACTACAACTTGAAATTTGGTGTATTGTGTGAGTTTCCATCCTTTCCTTCACTCACCAGACAGCTTTACTGCCCAAGGAACATTTGTCTTTTGTGACAAAGGCACGTCCATATTATAATCTTGCACAGTAATAGTAACCCTGTATGAAGTCAGAAATGCTGCTTTAGGTCTGGGGAATAATTTGTCTGGATAAATAGAATCTATAAAGCAATATGGAGAAACATCATACCAAGGACAAATGTGTTCTTGTGGGGTTTTTTAGACTAGTACTAATTCCTTCCGTGCTCTTTTCTTCCATGGCACCAAAAGAGGAGTTTTAAATGATGTTATTAAGGTCTACATTTGTGCTTATACGAAGGAAGTCAGAAGCCACTGTTTCACATCTGCTGTTTTTCATTTTGTGGTTTCCAATCCCAAGGCTTCTCGTTGACTGTGGAGCACCCAGTGCCTCCTGCTTTCCCTTCCCTTCCTCTCTACCAAAAATAGGGAAAAAGCCGACTCACATCAATCCGCGTTAAACTATATTTAGCTTACTCTACTATGCAAATGCTCCTTAACATTTTGAAAGCGCTTTAAAAATTGCAAAATTTTGTGCCTTGATTTTTTTTTTTTCCAATTAGCCCCTTGGACGCAATACACTGAAACGTACAGTTATTTTTTAAACAACCCTCTGCTGTTGGTGGCAAATATTTCAACAGCGTCTTTTGCCAGATTCTCTGCCAACGAGAACTGCCTGGCTCCTTCCCATGGGGTTTATAACCCCAAAAGTGTAGTCACACACAAATGCTAGGGAAAAAAGGAAGTTAATATAATTGATAAAAGGTAAACATGCAAGACAATATCGCTTGTGGTATAGCTGGCATCCTTTAGCATGACCCACATTAAGCCAACACAGACCATACACAGTACTTTCATCCTGAAGAAGTTACAGCATCTTGCAGTCCTAACAACTTTTATAGTACGTCCTTGAAGTGTCCTATTCCTTTCATCACTGCTGAGAAAATATCACAATCCCTTTACATTTTCTACCCATAATGGTAGGGTGAGCAGCGCTGAGGAAAAAAATGCAATCACAATAACAGAGGAAAAAACCATGATTCATGGGCATAGAAAATAAATCACTAGGAAAGCCTGTCCTGTCCTCCTTTTTATTTTGCTCATAGGTCAAGCAATCTTAACGAAGCCTCCTCCACATGCGCTTTATTGTTCGCTGTTATATACACCAGTTATTTCAAACTCCTTAGTTATTTTTAAAAGCTATACTGAAAGTCCAGCATGGGTTAGACTGGATGCTTGCTGAAGAAGTGCTACAGTTACAAGTGTCAAAGCCAGAGGACAGCACCATGCCCTGCTCCATGATATACTTGCCAGTAACAGGTAAAGTTGCCGGTGGAAATCTATGAATGATGATTATTTCCTTCTAAGCAATCCACGTTAGATAAGGAAATGTGAAGTCACCCAACTGCCTAACTTGCCTCTAACTTTCAGCATACAAATGAAGGTTGTTAGCTGCCCATAATTTTATCTGTTTGCCTGAATAAAGGTGACTAATTACTCTATTACATTTTCATAAACAAATTTGAAGCTGGACTGAAGTCTGGTCAAGAATCTGCTTTAACAAGCCTTGCTTGCTACACATTTAGTCAGGGATCGTTATCTGGGAGGTGAAGTGGAGGGGAAAAGCCTTTGGGCAATGGGAAAGAAACAAGGAGTGAACAAAGGTGCCATCTGCAGCATAGACATTACGGTGCTACCTTAATCTGTCTTTCCTGGCTGGTCATGGCTGTTAAAGTAAACAAATATCAGCATGACAGCATCCAAAATACATTCCTAGGATCCCTCAACAGCCAAGCTGAAGTCTTTGCCTTGCATCTTTGCTGCTACCTGGAGCTCCCCAGACCAGGTAGATGTAGTTGCTAGCCTGGAGAAAGCTGTCTTTAAGTGCAGAGCATGTTTACACACAGGGCATGGCAAGGGCTTTACCACATTTCCTCTGGTCTTTTTCTCCAGCTCTTGGCAAACTTGTTTCACTAGCTTTCCCTACTTTGCTCCATACTATGCTTTTCTGCTTATCCCTTTGGTTTCTTTTTCCCTCTGAGTGACCTTTCTCTCTCTCTTTTTTGCTGCTCTTCATTCACAGCATAATGGTGATGAATAGGAAACAACTGCTGCATCTGAACATCATTTACTAACTCATCCCCTCCTTCACACTTTTGATAAGGCTAAAGTCCAGTCCCATCCTCTCTCTGCCACCTCAACTTCTTTTTCGTGTCCTGAGCCACTACAGTTGAATAGGGAGCCCACTTACATCTGTACACAAACAGAACAGATCAGCAAAGAAATGCGGGGGTTTGAAACAGAAATTACTAACACAGATTGCTCAGCAATTTTTTTTCAGACAGAGATAGTTCAGAGTTCCCAAATAAGATGTCAGTATGCAAATCTGACCAAGAAGCAAACGTAGGTGAAATCTTATCCTCAAATAGGCATACCTATTTCCCACCTAGTCAGTGTCTGGATGAAAAATAACACAATGTAGGAGTAATCTAATAACAATCAGCAAGATCTTTTTGCCTGATGTCCAAAGCAACTGAGCAATGGGGGTTCTCTGCTGGAAACCTTGTCTTTGTTCAACATCATCTCAAGTGATGTCAAAGCTCCTGGCCTCGTGCAAGATGTGTAACAGAAATAGTTTATACTAACCTACCAGATCTACACAGTGAATGCACTCACTTAGCAAAATCCCTTATACCTGGAGCTAAATTGCTTAAGTGTATTGATTTTATGCAGACCCTTTCTTATGTGGCAGTGAAACTCCTACAGAAGTTAGAGTACTCAATGCTATTTTTGTTTTGTATCTTTTCCTGTTTATGGAGCTATCGACAATGGACAGGCATAGTCCATTAAATTTTTATTTTACTTTTTTTTGCTGAAATATATGTTTGTTATAACAAAAAAACCCCCACAACAACAAAAACCAACCAAGCAAAAAAAAAACCAAAGCAAAAAAATCAAAACCCAAACAAACATAACTCTGATTTTACTTAGCTGTTTTGGAGAGTAGATGTGGAACTAAAAGTACAACATGCTTTTCTCTGATGTATTCAGGCATGCTCTTATAAAACTGAGTTTTCTTGTGTCTATTTAAACCATCTCCATCCTGACCACCAGAAGGAAACTCAAACCAACAATTTCTTCTCCCATCCACACAACCTGCTTCATTTCTACAATGCTACTGAAAAAAAAATTAAATAAATTAAAACCAAAAAAGTAATTTCAGGTATTTCTGTTCCAGACCAAAAGCCTTGCAACATCCAAAAAGGACATGCAAAAACACAGAAGTGAATGGATACAAATATATGCCAGAACACTAATAACAGAGAGTTACGGTGGCAGCTTGTCAGACAGTATCGGTTACGTTAACAGGAATAGACCATTGTGGTGTTTCTCCAGAATTCTGTTAAAAAGCCCACTGGCATTTAGAACTATTTAAACATATTTATTTGTTGACAAATAGAGTATTTCCTATATAAAACCTGCAAAGTTTCCAACAGCACTAAACAAGAAACACATCTGTTTTCTCTGAACCTGTTAAAAATAGATGCCTTGAGGTAAATAATTGCACCTCTGTTTGTTTTTTATTATTTATATATTTTTTTTAATCTTTCTGTAGTCTTGAGATTATATGAGCATCTGCTTCATACTTCCCTGGAACTACGTTCCAAATAAATACTCAGTGACAGCTCTTGCCAAGTCACTCTAGACTATTGAGGACACATCAAGTATTTCTGGACTTCTTTGGAAGGGAAAGATGCAGCTAACACACCCAGAATCAGCAAGGGCTCTGAGCACATTTCCATCACCTCCGGAAAAGCTGAGTTTGTTGCTATTTCTTTATGTGTTGAGTTCCTGCTTGTTCCATTCTTGGCAGATGGAGTTGTACAGCACACAGGCTTTTGCAGACAGGATTCTTCTTATTTAAAACTTACTTTCAGCTATATTTCATTCAAGAGTTTTAGCCATTTTCTAACCTCCTGCCACCAGCAGGGACCATATTTTTAACAATCAGATACTATTCACTTTGCAAAACCAGAATGTTTCCAGCAGCATGAAACTTTGCCCAGAGTCTTACAGGGTCAACCTCTGGCACTTTTCTACTCCTTGTCAAGATCTGCAGCAGTGCAATATGCCTTTCCAGCTCATTACTTCAGATCACAATGGACTGAATACAAGTTGTTTCAAGTTTTACAAAGATTTTTGCACGATTTTTCCATTTGATTATTTTGTTCTCCTTATGCACATTTAAGAAAGTGTATTTCTTAGGCAGGGTGGGCCTAAGAAACCCTCGATACCCAGCTTGCTTTCTATAACTGCCTGTGGGCAGATAGAATGGGTGCCAATTGCATTTGGAAGTACAGTTGTAGGCAGCGAGAGATTCAAAGAAAATGGGGCCCACATCCAGTCAAAGCAAAGGGCTCTTGAGAGAATGAATGTTATTTTTCCATCCTCAGAAAGACTCCAGCTCTCTGGTCTCCTTGCTGTGTAATGTTACTCCTGCCATTTCTGACAGCTCCAGGGTTCCTTTCACACACTGTCCCACCCTCTTCCGGAGCTGTGAGTTCGGGATTTCATTCCAATTCGCTTGTGCTCTCTTCCTTACATGTATCACTAAAGAACCTATGTGGGAGAAGCCCTATTTAAATCCATCCATGTTCAACAATGGCAATAAAAAAATGATTGTATGGTTAAGTTTTTAGAAAGCCAAGCACAAGACCTGGGCCGGTATTCTTTTAATCAAATAATTGCTATTCAGGCGAGACTTTCTGTGCAACAATTATTTCTATTAAAAGGCCCCCAAAATACTTGAACTAACTCAAGCACTTCAATGCCTTTATTTAATGCCCATCATAATATTATATTATAAATATAGTGGAATATTTCTTTAGCTTTGTATATATTTTCTTTTCTAATTATACCACTAGAAAAATAATACTACACTCCAGGATAAAAGAAAAACACTGTTATTGGAAAGAAGCTTCTTCTTTAGCTTGCCAAGCAGCCACCAGCCTTCCAAGCAGCAGAAATGGCATACAGTAGGGTTGCTTTACAATGTAATCAGTGGGACTTGGAGAATTGCTTTGCCATTTCCAAGCATATAATGACTATTCTGAAACAACCATGTTTTGCATGAGAAGGATTTGAAGGGAAGCAGGTGGCTACTAACAGTAAACACCGTGCTGCTGTTAGGGGTGGGGTAGGAGGAGGGCAAGAGCCTGATGGCAGAGTATTTTGTTTCCTTGTGACCGTCTCAGACAAGGACTTGCAGGGGGAAGAGTGCTCTGCTGTGACACATTATCAGTCCACTGAAACTCTAGTCTCCATGTTTTTTACCTTTTTGAAACATGGTAATTATCTGGCCAGATTGATTTCTTGTTTTCCACTGATGATTTTATTGTAATAAAATTTCACACTGAGCAGTGCTACGTGTGAAGGGTCACCAAAGATTTCTGCAAGAACTCATTGTCAAAACTGAGGCACTACAGAGAAAAGAAAAGGAGAGGGAGAGGGAAAGAGAAGGAAGGAGGGAGGGAGAGAGAAAGGGAGGGAGAGAGAAAGGAAGGAAGAAGCAAGGAAGCAAGGAAGGAAAAGATTTGAGGCTATTTATTTTAACAGGCTTTGACTATAAAGAAATCTATCATACTACCTAGACATGACAGTGCCTACATTTCATCAAAATATTTGTAAACAGCAGCCTCTTTTATCTATAGAATGGATCAAGTTCTACATGAGATAATTTCAGAAGTATTTTCCATAAAAAGGATGCCCTCAGGTTCCACAAAATACAGCTTGCCTGCTCTGCTCACATTTCAGATTACCCAGTCTAAGCATTATCAATAAAATCAAATATATATACACAAATATATATATTTCCTTTGGGAAGAAAGAATTACAGTAGCCTGGCTCTGTTAACTAAAAGGGTATTTCCTGGCAAAATCCCACTAATTCTAACTCCCACCACCAAAACCCTGCCCTTACCAAAAGGAACTGCAGGATTGGGAAATAATTCACAAAGTCAAGCACACAATCAGTAGGAGGTGAGCTGCGTGCTCTCCCACCAACATGCCAGTGTGGTTCCTTTGTTTAATTAACTTATGCCTGTTGTCATTTTTCTGGGGATTGTGCCCATTTGTGCAGACCACCAAGATTACAGAATAGCACAAATGCATCCAGCAAAGTGCCCTTAACAGGCATTTGTTTGCCAAAGGAGAACTACTTCTATTCTTTGTTAGTGTTAGGAGAAAGCATTTGAGTTTAAATGGGAAATCATATTAATAGCTCCCCTGTTTCTCCCCCTCTGCAGGCTAATGTACTCCAGAAAATGGATTTTTTTATCCAAAAGAGTAGGACTATATCTGGAAGAGCTCCTTGTTAAACTACTGGCTACACACAGATAATACCGCCCTGGGATTGATTTTTTTTCCTGCTACTTCTAATGTGAAGTAGCATTTTCAATATCATTTTGTCAGGCAGCTCTTCCATGCAGGAAGGGCTTGAATTCTGATGGCCCTGAAGTAACAGGAATATTCCCTTTCCTGTAGAGCCAGCTCTGCAAGATACTAAATGTCCTTGACTTTCATTATTTAAAAGTGTACCTTTCCTGGTAGGATTTTACACTAAAACCAATTCCTTTAGGAATGCAGAGGACCAAGTTGGAATCCAGAGCTGATAATAGCAACGATGTTAAAAATAATTTTAATAATGAGTAGTTTATTAAGCTTTGCAGAATTCTACCTTACAAAATATGTCTTGTGCCTCAGCCTACATAGCACAGCAACTACACTTCAGCCCTGAAGTGGTCAAGCAGTTGGATTGGAAGACCACTGTAGGGGCTATTCTATTCTAGTACATGAGCAACCGTCATCAGTGTTCCTGTTTAAGACAAGAAATCTAGAATATAGGCCAATATCATCATCACCCAGTGCAAAGTCAGAGGATGAGTTGGTGGTAGAGTGAGGAACAAATGTCCAGACACTTGAACTCTGGGTTTTAGTTAGTAGGCCAGTGTGCTTCCACACCAAAACATGAGATTCCAAATGTTTTGAGCAGCAGCAAGGAAAGAGGGCCTCAGTCGCATGAGAAGGCAGTACAAAAGGAAGAGCAGCAACAGAACTAATGGTGCACAAGTGCTTTGGAGAAATCTAGGCCTATCAAAAGGATAATTAGCAGGCAGGAATCTGGACACACTGGGTTGGCCTTATCAGATAAAGTATCACTGTCCAGACCAAACTCAGTCTGCTCAGGCTCCTTTTATAATAATTAGACAGAAACTGGCACATGTTGATGCTAAGTGCTTGGTCAAGTGCACATGTTCTTTTATCCCAGGGCAGGAATTCTCCTCTTAAAGCAGTTTGTGAAACTACACCTCCCCACAAGCAGACGTCTACAGTTCTTCCGCAGGCAGCCAACACAGACCAGCTAAACGTAGATGAAGACCTCAAGAGTCAGCTGGGATATACAGCATCTCTTATTTGAAGGCCAATGCTGCTATTTTGTAAATAACAATTATTCCATAAAGATTGGCAAATGAGGGAAGAGTTCCCAATTACTTTTTCTTATGCATTCAAATATGCTAATACAGCTAATTTACAGCATGTTGCCTTTTAGCTGTTTGAACTGTTTTGTTTCTCTTCTGTTTTCTGTATGCTCCCATTGCACATTGCATAAGAATCACTTATTCAGCGAGGGGCAGAGTGGTAAATCGCCATTAAAATGGAACATATGAGCCCAGAATACTTCATGTTAATCATAGAGAGAAATTTGCTTTCTGATAAGAAATAAACCAGACCTTTGAACTCAAAAGTCAATGACACAAGAAAAAACCCCAAACATCAAAACCATAAAGATATGATTCATAGTTCTAAAAGAAAGTTATTCAGAAGTCAGTAATTTTCCAAAAGGATTAACAGAGCATATGCAGCATTACCCATAATGAGGCAGGATGAGTATGGGAAGCTCAATTTGCATGCTATTCAGATTCAACAGATAGTTAAGCTGTTGATATCTATAGTGCAATTGTTTTGACAGTAAAGATAGAGGTCTTGTACATCCTCTGAAAATTAATACAGTTCACAGAAAATGGTAAAAATTGCAACCCTTTAAGTATCTAGTGGGATTTAAACTATACATGAAGGATGGTGCTTTAGATGACTAAATTTCTTTTTTATCGTCAGGTCACGGGGGTTGGCTAAAAAAGGCATCAAAGTAACTCTTCGAATTCCAATCTATCTAACTCTGGGGTTCAACAAGGAATTTAATACCAAATGGAAAACAGTAGGTAAGCATGAAAGCTGAAGTAATTTATCACTGCTATCTTTTCAACAGATAAGCATTTCTTTCTTTGAACAAATACACATTACAGTACATGAAAACAAAAATGTTCTGAACAGCATAGCTTCCATAGGGCTTCTACATAATGAAATTTCAGAAAACATTCTGTATAAAAGTTTTGGTGCACAAAGAAGATTATTAATTTTCCTTCCATATGACAAATAGATAAATACTTTTATGCTAAATGCAATTTCAAGTACCATACACTATCCAGGTTCATACTTTTCAATGCTTCAGAAAGCATGAAGGGATGTACTTAAATTATTAATTTCTCAGTGTATAGTTAAAAAAACCCAAACAATTCTATTGAAAACCAGTTCAGTTGATAAATAACTGGTTTTCCCTAGACTGCGTGTACAAAGCCAACGTTGCTTCTGACACAACCTGTTTTCTTTCCATCTCATACATCATTACTAGTTATAATGATTCCTCAGATACTCCTGCTGCAACCTCACTGTCTTGCATTTGTGCTGTCAGCAGCAGCCATATCACCAATCTATGCTTCGTTTTTGGTCATCTCGGTGATTGATCGATCAGAATTATTAGCTCATGGCTCTTTGGATGATGCATGCCCCATTCTAACTGCTGTGGCTCAGCAAGCTAAAGAAAAAAGAGCTATATAGTCCTTTCTCCTCCCTTAATGCATATAAGGAAAAAATGTAATTACAATTGAGATATAAAATCCAGCCACCATGAATAATAAGATGCAGAAAAAAAAGCTGGTTGTATTTGTACCCATCAGACAAAATATACGAGATTCTAATACATGATCAGATGGTTTTTAAAAGCTGATAAAGACGATTGGAATCTGGAAGCATTAGTATTAGAGGAAATAAATTAGTATGTGGGTTTTCTCTTGTTTTCTCTTCTGTGTGATTAATTAAAGGGAGCCAGGAATCTAATATGTTTTGACACTTGTGTCAGATGTGACTGCTGATACACTTACTCAACAGTCTATCAAAATGGAGGGGGAAAAAGGAAGGTCTAAGTAGAACTAGAGCTTGTAGAAAATCACAACCACTGTACCAAATGTTTCCCTGACCCCACCAAATCTGCAGAAAGACAGAAAGGGGTTTGAATGATTAACCTGTTGCCTGCCACAGCTAGTGGCTACTGGAAGGAAAAGGAAAGATGGATTCTCTTAAGTGTAAAATCAAGCATAGACAATAAGGAAAAAAAAAATTGAAGACTCTCTTTAGGCAACCTACCAGGGAAGAAGAAAAGTCAACAGAAAGGATCCTAGAGGTTCTTCACTGCATTGCTGAATATTCAAGGAAGAGAAAGAACTTACAAAAGAACAAAGACAGTTTGTCCCTGCCCATGGCAGAGGGGCTGGAACTAGGTGATCTTTAGGTCCTTTCCAACCCTAACTATTCTAAGGTTTTATGATTCTAAAGACAATGCCTTTTGGAGAAAGGATAGCCTTAACAATGGGAAGGAAGCCCTAGGGAAAACTGGGAACTAAATGTAGAAGCCAGATACAAATGAAGCTAAATCAGTGAGAGGAAAAGCTGCAGAAACACATGGTGTCACCTCTGTTTTATTTCCATGTCCATGAAAGCAAAGTAGAAAGATGCTTTGCTTTAAACAAGTAAGGGTCTAGTCCAGGCTAGCAGCCCTTGCACATCTCAGATGGTGCTAACTTCCCTTTTGCCCTGGGCCTCTAAAACTTCTTGGTGCTGGTATTCAAACTTAAGGCTAGAAGCAGATCACTGAAGAAGACCATTCCTTTTGCAGTCCTTTTAAGACATCTTGACCAAAGAACATCGTTCCTGCATGCTTAAGATCTATAGGATTCATAATTGAGCTTTTAGCTTATGCCCTCCAGAACATGCAGGATTCGAGAAACCAAACCCACGGGCTGGCAAGTTTGTCATATGCTTCTTGAGATATTCACTGCTCTACAAGTGTGCTGAAGTGTACATTCTTCCATGGATGATAAGCCCCTGCTCCTTGGGGGAAAATGGTGAGAAGACAGCTTTTGGCCTAACATGACCAGCTCTGCACACCTGATCAGGCAAAGCCTGGCACAATTCCAAACCAGGGTGCAAAGAGGTGGTAAAGAAACCTTCAGCAAACAGCAATCTAGGAATGACAGATGGATGGATCTATAGCTGGGTCATATCCATACTAGAAGCAAGACACTCTCAACAATTTTTTCTTTTTCAGATTTTTCAAACGGATAATGTAAAAATTAATGTCTGCTGGACTAGAGGTCAGGAGAACTGCAAGGAAGATGATGATGCAGCATAGTGAGATTACAAACCAGACAACAGTAAGTCTGAAGTGTAAGAAAGTTACATAACCATTTTCTGAGTTGCCTGTATCGATTCAGAAAGAAATCTAGCCTCCACCAAGAGAACATACTGCAGCAAGTCCCCTTGCTGATTTAGGACGGCAGCATTTACCTTTCCTTATAAGCCATAAGAGATACAACTGTATATTGTGTAAATACAGTGGGGACATGGATTAATTTCAAACCTATCACATAATCTGATGAGATTTCCCTTGAGATCTCCTAACACTTTGCTGCACTGTGAGCCATTATTTCCATACTTACTGGAAATAACGTCTGAGCCCAGGCAAGGCACAATATTCCCACTGAGAGTTGTCATGATGGGAGTGGAATTAATTCTTACTGTCACTGTACACACCGAGGGTCTTTTTGGCATTATTAGCATGTACCCCAAATAGTATTTAAATCCATGATGATACAGTATACTATACAACAATATCATTTGGGGCCTTCTCAGTTTGGATGTATGTTCCTTGCTAGAGATACTGAATGCTAGTCAGATTTCACCTGCATTTACACAAGCCTGATGCAGCTCCATCATCTTCAGTGGTCGAGATAATGACTCGTGCCATTATGTAATCCGAACTGGATCTGTCACATAACAGAAGTATTCAAGATCCTTTTAAGGTGCAACTTATTAAGGAGATAGACATTAATCACTGTGATCTGCGATGCTGGTTGCCATAGTTTAGAAGATGAGCAAGAAGCTTTATTTTTCTAACTGCAATTAAATTCGTTCACTCTTACTATGGACCTACTTCTCTATTTTAAGTGTTCTCCTGGTGGTTGCTCTTACAAGGTGTGGACAGATCCCTTTGTGCTTCACTGTGAGATTAGCCATGCTGCCATCTTTGGATGTACTGAAGACTCAGCTATATTAAAATATTTTTTTTTATATTTACAAGCCATTCTCCTGAAAAACTTTACCAAATATTTCTGGCTTACTTTTGCAAGCAAACTTTTTTATTCCCTTACCTGATTCATACAAGCATGCTTGTACCAATGCAATGTGTTACTACAGAAACAACTGCTCGATCACCATAACTGATGTCACTGAATGAATCATGTAAGAAAATCATGGAAATTAAAATCAACCAGCCAACCTTCTAAACAAATTCAGTAATAATTCTGAACAACCTGGAAGGAGATTCAATTGAATGTGATGACTTCAGTTTTCAAAATTGCAGAGGTTTTTACATTTTTTATGTTACTCTGTGGGTGGAAGACACTAAGTAAAATCCAGTAAGACGGGTTCCAGCAAGCCCATCCTGTACCCAGCACTGCACCTCGCAATGAGATTGCTGCAGCTTCAAACCCATCTCTGCCAAAACTTTCATGAGAAGCTGAGGCATGGCATTCTTCTCCCTGAGGGCATGCTGAGACCTGACCTGTCTGTTTAATTAGCCACTTAACCATTCCAGTCAAAAAGGCTGGACACACAGCTGTCCACAAACAGCCTGCCATTGCCCAGCAGCTTCAATTACGTGTTTTATGCATATATATAGATATATATAAATAAAATATCTACCTCAATTTTCTGGACAGAAAATAACTCTAGGCCAGAAATCTTTTCAGCTGTTCTGCCCTACCCATATCAGTGCTACAGTGGTGTCTATTTTACGGATCAATGTTGATTTTCATCCAGGATTCTATACAGCTTTGGGGGAAAAACTTTGGAAATGGAAAGAGCAATACCATTTCATAATCCAGGGCAGCCTTTTGAAGATCTGCCCGTAACTCAAGTACAAATGCAGGATGACCGCACTTGCATTCAAATAATATACTTCTGTATTTAGCAGGAAAGTAGATAAACCCATTTAGGATTTTTGCTAACTTACAAATTTCTTACGTATATCTTATACCTACTTGTAAAACACAGCTAAAAATACCATTCCAAGGAGATTCTAACTTTAGAAATAATAATAAATCATATTTTCTATATTACCTTAATGTCTTAAAGCTTTATAATTTTGCTTTAAAAGATAACCTCAACTTTATTAAATAGTATCATAGACGCTGACTTAGATGCAGCCACTTTCATCACTATCACATGTGAAATTTCTGGGGGATTACACTTCAGGAGACTATCACAAAAAACAAGCGCCTCTTTTATAGCCTTGCTAACTAAATGCAATTAATTTACCAGCAACCTGGAATTGCAGGTATTATAAAAAAAAATAAAATCTCCAAACTCTTTTGCTCTGCATGTGATAAATGCTACAATCACTATTCTTTTTGGGAGAAAATACAGAAGAAAAGTATTAGGTGACAGTGAGGTTCATCACAGCAGGTCGATTGAGATTGTCAGGATTCATTAGCATGTGTGTGACTGGTAAATAATTGAGTCAATTTTAGGTTGAGTGACATATTTAGAAAACTCCAAATCACCTTATTCTGTGAATTTAATCAACCTTTGCTCTTCCCCAGATAGTTCAGTGTACATCTGCAATATTAAGTTGGAACTGATTCTTCACTCCACAGCCCTCACAAATACCAGCAGTTTGCAAACTTTCAAACACATCAAATGGATTAAATGCTGGCCTCCAGCAAGGAGTTCCACACAAATAAAGCATCAGAATGACAGCGAAAGCAAAAATTAAAAGAAAAAAAAAAAACCAAAACCAAAAAACCAAACAAGAAAGCTGAAGGGGAGGCTTTCTTTAACTGAAGTTTTAGCCACATTTATGCTGAAATCTTAATTTGCTTTGTCCCTAAGAATAAAAATGCTCAAGTCCGCAAGATACCAATGCAGAAAGATTATTTCTCTGGAAGCTTTCCAGAAAAACAGCTCCTGCTTGAAAAATTCAGACAATCCTCGAATGCTTCCTTGTGACACTGTGTTGGCCCAATTAAATCACATTATGAAACGAAAAAACTGTACTGCATGTGGATCTTCCAGCTTTGGCTTCTGAGAAACGCTATTTTCAAAGGCAGGAAACATCTTTTTCAAAGCTTAGCGTTATTTGGAAATAAGTCACAACTCCGAGCTAATGTGAGCTATTCATTTATTTTTCATCGGATGTCTTCTGATCTCTTTGCAGAAAGTTTCTCTTCATTTCCAAAAGACGGACTTTTAGCAGAAGATTTGATATTGAACATGACAATATTTAGGTAACACAATGAGCTTTTCTAAGTAAAATGTAAGCTGTGAATATATGAGCTTGCAAAAAGGGCATTAATCTTCAGTTTCATACTTCGAATACGCAAACAAATTTCTTGTGGATTACTGGCAGCTACAGCTTGGGCTCTGACACTTAACTGTTTGTTAATAATACACAAAGCAATTAATGTAATTATAAATATGGAAAAGCAGCAACACTATTTACATTAGTTCGTTACTAGGAGGTAAAATACTTTGTCAGCTGTAACACAATACAAATTGCTGCAAAGCGTTTAATACAATTATAGCATGCATATATTCAAACCACTACAGTGGTTTATATTCTAGGTCTGTCCTTCTGGGATCAATTTATGATACTCTATGCTGGGCATCTTGTCTTGGCAAAATAATGATACTTTGTTCCTGTGTTGCTACATTTGGCTACCACACACTTTATATATGGGTAGGATTAGAGACCTAATCATTGTGCAGCGAATAGCGTCACCAGGACGCATGCGGACGGGAAGCAGAAGGCTGATTAGTGCCTATACAGAAAGCACCACACGAGTGTGCACCTGCCTCTCCAATTCAGAAATATTTTCCTCAAGCAAACACAGTAAAAAAGCATAGCAGGTTCAACAGCAGATCATATCCACTTCTCCACTGTTGGCACTGGTTTCTTGAGTGTTCATATTAAAAAACCCGCTCAGACATTTACCGTCTTCACATGCATGGTATGTAGTGACAGGCAGCAACTCTGCAGTGGAGGTTCAGGAGGTCTACAGGAATTAATCTTGCAGGTGACAGCCTGCTGGGTGAATACTGTAAGAGGGATAAAACACACTATAAGGGGACTACCACTTAAATACTCAAAAGTCATTAATCCATTCAAGCAGAAAGACTGCCTTCATTTTCTTGCATTTGCAATTAAATTTGTGTTCAGAATTATCATTATAAACTGCAACCATTCTTAAACAAGACTATTCCAAAGCTCATTATTAGTTCTTTAAGTCTGACAGTCGAGTAACACATCACTGACATCCTCAGTTAATAACACCGTGTTGCTCAGGAACATACGGCATGTGTAGCAGCGTGACTCAGCTAGGACCGTTCCAGTGAATCAGAAGACACTGCTCACAGGTACCAAAGTGGCATCCATGTAATCACCTATTGTAAACACGCATTTTCTAGCACTTGAAAGGGAGACAAACAGTGGCAACACCAAGCCAATTCAGAAAAGGGAAATAGTTTTAATGTGTAACTTCTTTGCATAACCTTGATAAATAGAAGGGACAGCACAGCAGAGTTGCACATTACTAAATACAACATGGTGTGTAGATGGGGAAGCAAATTAGAAATGAACAGGGAGCTGCTAAAAGCTGACGCTTTCTCTAACCAAACCAAATTGCTACTGCCCCGTTGCTACTGGCTGAAGCACAGTCCTGCTTTATTTCCCAGATGCTCCATGGGACTGATCCAAAGCTCACCAAGAGCAACACAGTCCCTTTTGGATGAAGCCTCAATAAAGAACAAGAACAGACAAAACATCTGCATGTAACTCCTGGCTCAGGGCTGGCTGATGGCTGTTACATTCCCAGTTTATTTGCTGGATGGAGCAGCTTCAAGGCTGTTCTGACTCTCTTCCCTGCAGGCCATGGCCCTGAGGAGCAAACAGTGGTTAGAGCCCACATTTGCCTCTCCTCCAAACAGAGTTCCTTTGTTCAAGTACTTCAGCAAGGAGCTGTTTGAGGAAACAGCCATCCAAACCTGGCACAGTCTCCTTTCTGGTTGTAAGGGGAGGAAAACAGCCACCCTGCATCTCTGGAGGGGTCTTGTGAGCCATACACACCTGCAAGACTACCAACCACCCTCCTCCCCGCTATGTCAGCCCATGCAACACCTTGAGTGACCCAGCTGCAGGGGGCAGCCAGGGTACTGTCACCCCCCTGTCCATGTCCACTGCCCACTGTTAACAGCGATGCCCATACAGCAGTGCTGAAGGGCCCTGCGCAGAAGCTTTGCCCTATGGACAGAGAAGACGCAACCCTTACAGCTAAACTCCCCAGCTTCTGCCTGTTTGTCACAATTTAACATTATTTTCCACGTTCGATGTTTCAGATTTGCATGTATTTAAAAAAAAATATAAAAATCTGGAGTGTGCCACTTACTTCCCTGATGTTTCAGAACACAAACATTGCAGTTCTGCTGTTTGGCATAGGCTGCCGCAGATGGAAGATGGATATCTGGCCACCAACATTTAAAGAGGACCAGATTACTTCTTTAGAAATTTTAGGTGTATAGTACATGCAGTTGTGCAATCAGCCAGACCAGCCCTTCTCTCTATAACAAGTGCATACACAAAGGGAGACCACGGCCTGTGTAGAATTCACATATGCAGAGACATCTGGGGTACATTGGGACTGTCTTGATGGTTAGTTTTGGGAAGAAATGGGATAATGTTTTCTAACCTGACATGGAAAGCTCTGAACATCATGCACCTTTCTGCCAGAAGGGATCTCATTTACTGGAAGGGAAGGAAAATAAGGTTACCCAGTAGCTATTTCAGCTAATGTCAGCTGTAAAGATCCGTTATTTCTGAGTCCTTCAACCCATGTTGAATTTGGTGCACGCTTTTGCTAAATCAGCTGTGCTCCTTTCCCAGCTGATGGCTGCCTATTTGCTCTGACCACAAATCCTCCAGCTCTCTCCCCCCAGAGTTAGTCATTCACTGCTATTACACCTGATCTTTCGCAAAAGTTTCCACATCTTCCAGGCTCATCACAACAATCCTTGGAGCATAAGCCAAAGCCAACTTGACACAACAGATTTGGGTTTTCTCTCGGAGGCACCCATATGCCTCAAAGACTGCAGTTCATCACCTACGCTTACCAAATGTTGCTGAGCACACTCATGTGGGATGGCGCTTTTGCAAACAGGGCAGCGCTGCCTCTTCTTTTTCTTCACCCCCTTCTTTTTTTTTAAAAAAAAGTAAAAGGTTGGTTAAAGCAAGTCTGAGGTTAAGTTCACAATTTATGAGCTCTCTTGTACTGTGTCCAAAACCAGCACAGAAATATTGTCACCTTTTTCTGGAAAACTGTGTGCAGCCTGGGGAATGGGGCTTCCTTTTCTGCTCCAGCATTCCTTGAGCCTCAGTATTTCGGGGCTTGAAGATTTCTTTGTTATGCAGAGGGGTGGTGCCTGCATGACTGCATGCATGCTGGGAGAAGTTTCCATGAGCAAAGAAAAGTAAGCTATGCCATCAAAGTAGTACAGTGCTTACTCCTTTCTTCCTTTCTGCATGACATCTTGGGAAAAAATCAGGGAGAAAATGAATGCTGACAACTGACAGGCATTGGGCAGCATCTTGAGGAAAGCAGGGAAACATGCTACCCCATGGACAAGGGCACAGGTGGTGGGGAGGGAGAGGCTGGTTTGCTCTCAGATGAGGATTAGAAGTCACACAGGTGAAGCAAGGCCATGTGCTCTACTAACAGCAGCAGTTTCCTGCTCAAAATAAGAAGCAGCTTCACGCGTTTGTTCTCCAGTTGGGTTCAGACATAAGCTGCAACACAGATGTTCACAGGGCACAAAGGGGACACCCAGCAGAGCTGGCTGCAAAAGAAAATTTACAGGAATGACAGCAAGTTGCCTTTTACAGCAGGGTCTCTAGAGAGGTAGTAAAAGGGAAACTCATTCTGCTATGGTTTTTTTCCTGAAGCTCCTCCTTGTGTACGATCCCACTGCTGCCAATCTCCAGAGACTGCAAATGAATTAAAAAGAGGAGGAAAAGGCAAAAAATATGGGAAAGCAAAACAAAGGAGCAAAGCAGAAAATAAAACAGAACAAAAGAGACTGAATAAATTCTCCACAAAAAGGGAATAGATGAAAATGAGCAAAGGCACATCAATAGATGTGAGAAATATTAAGGAAATGTAATGATCAGAAACAATGTTGAGATCTTTTGTACATACTCTGAAAACACCATTAGACATAGGATCCTTTGACAGGCCGGAACATGGGTCTGAACATCTGGGAGATTCAGCAGGAGGACAATTACACATTAAGTGACGCAGATAGGTACCTGACCCCTACATAAAATGGAGACAATTGGCTCTTTTTTTGCCAAACAGGTCTGCCAAACAGACCTGTAGGTCTTGGGACCTACAGGTAAAGCTGACTACGACAACATCTTGCATTCTGATTCTTACAGAACCAGCAACTTACTGTGAAAACCCATTTTTGTGGAGGGGTCCTCTACACAAAAAACTGGTCCTGGATATTATTCATAAGAAGAATTCAACCTCTCCTGCATTAAAAATGTCTCACACAGATCAAGGCAAGTTCAACTGTTATATCCACATATTCAAAGAAAGCTCTTCCTCTTTAGTGCTGAGACTGAAAAAATTGACTAGGTCTATAAACTTTTCTGAAATAAGACCTTCTTGTTTCTTCTCCACTGCTAGGAGCTCAGTAGAGTTTCAAGCATCATAAAGTGTGACCTCACTTTTAAAAAAGAATTCACATAGAAATTGCTTTGTTATATGCAAGAATGTTTTTCTGAAATTGCTTGAACATTTTCTGTAAATGTTCCAAGTGAGATATTAGCTTCTCTGAAATACTTGAGAAAACTTCCAGGAACTTCAGCATAACTAAGATTTCGACTTTTATGGCCATATTCTTCCAGTATTTAGTCATGTTCATACCTTCACTACTTTTAACAGATGCAAAGAAAACCAAAGAAAACAGATGAAAATCCAGTTACAACACAGCCCAAAGTGAAGTACTGGGGGGATCAAGAGTACATCTATGTTTTCCAGCTCACTGATTTTACCTTCAAAACTTCTTACTCGTTCATGGAGACTGACTTCTTTGTTCAGTCTGAAGCTAAATTTGTAAGTTCGGCCATACATTTCTCTCTGAGTAACTGTGAGCATCATACCCTTCCCCAGCTTCTGCCATACAAATACCCCATGTTCTACTGAAAATTCAGCCTGCAAAGATCCATCATTCTGTCCTATTCATGGCAGGTGAGATTTATCAAGAACCTCAAGAAGTTCAGCATTAAACTGTCAACAAAACTCACACACACTCTAAATCATCCAATATAAAGCATGAATGCATCCATTACACATACCCATTTGTTGCAGATACTCTCCAAGTTTCAAGAAACATATAACCAAGAATTACGTCAAGTTCAGAGTCCAAGATCTGAAAAGGAGATCATATATATTTGCAAAAGTCACTAAAAGTATATGGTGCAAGCATGTAAAAGAAAAAAATCTACAGTGAAAAATTACTGTTTTAAAATGAGTTTATGAGATAGTCCTTCTAAAGTTGTGCATCACCTGAGAAATGTTGTGGGTAATAGCAATGATGGTACGATAATTTATAGGGTATTAAATTTAAGATACATAATATTGCATAGATTCTTAGTCAACTTCTACATGCAAGTTCAAAATTAGTAGAAAACTCCAAAACACACCAAATTTTCAATTAGCAATTTTGCTACAACTATTTCTAATGAAAGAACAAACCCAACATATTAAATATACAAAACTTCCAGTGGTATATCAGAAAATATAAATGATTTAGGAAACCACAAGCATCCCTATGTACATTTAAGCAATATTCTGCCTTTAGTTTGCAGCAAGACCACTGCATGAATGCAGAAACTACATGAAAAATCATGGATATTTTTACACACATTACCTCTTAATGCTGAGCATGGCAGTTCTGCTACAGGTGTGAAATTCTAGGTGTACATTTTTGTAAGCATATGTATAACATCTAATCATCATTATTCCCAGAGTCTCTGTAAATTTTCTTGGTGATTCTCTTACAGTGACCCTAAGTACCACGCATTTGTAAGTCTAATGTGCTTAAGAAACCAAAAAAGAGGGAGAGGATGCATCAGGAGAAAGAAACTGGCTCTGCAGACCAACGCAAGACATGAAGGAGGAAAAAAAGAGATGAAAAAAATAGTTCACAAGTCCAAATGCACTTGGTCCAATCTTTGTTTTGGACAATGATTTCTGAGACGATCACATCAGCTTCACTATTATGAGTACATGCTTTGCTGAGTACTCCTGTAGCGCCACTAGCATTTCTGAATTCTGCAGCAGGAAAAACTGTTTCACACAGTGCTGCCATGCGGGAGACAGCATAGAGTTAACAAAATTAATCCAGGCTTTATCACCCTCGTTCGGCCTGAGCCTCGGGAACATCAGAGAAAACACCAAGGTCTCAGTCCCAGGAACATCGGAGAAAACTCCAAAGCCCGAGTCCTGGGAACATCAAAGAAAACACCAGGTGTTAATGGCCTAACTGGCCTGAACTTTGGGAACTGTGGAGAAAGTAACGAATGGGAAAGATCAGTTAGCAAGACAAAGTGGGCTGTTTGCAAGATAAAGCAGGATGTGCTGTAATCCTCAAATGCTTTGCTAAACTGGGATGATAAGGGAGTGAAAGAGTGGAAAGTTACTGCTTAGCACTTGGGAGACTATATAAGAGATGTGCGACTCTAAATAAATGGCTTCTACTTGATTCACATTGGATTGCACGGAGTCCATTCACTCATCCCCGCACTGCCATACAGCCACAACTCTCAAAAAAATTGGCTTTTTCCTTCCCCCCACAGGTTTGCCTGAGCTCTTGCCTGCAGCTGCATTATTGGTGCCCACCACATGATTCCCAGTGTAGGCAAAGTGAATCACCCCAGGAGAGTTAAGACAAATCAGTTACAGAACAGGCTACACCCACTTTGCATCAATGGTCACAGGGCTGGAAGTACGTATGTGCTCCAGCTGAAGAACAGGCATGTTCTTCTCCAAAGTCTTGGCCCACCAAAGGAGTCCTAGACTCCCTCTGTTCCCTTCTGTGAGCTGGTAATTTTCAAGCAGAGACAAAATGTAAATATCTGCATGGATAATTATTTCACTGTTCATTTTTTGCAAGATAATCAGACAGAAAGATAAGGCTTGCTCTGAGAAACAGAAGCAGTAGAAATGTTTATGCAGCAACTGCATGAAAGATTCTGCCAATTCTTCTTGCAAAAGCAACAGTTCGCTGATTTGTAGCTGCTGCCTACTTTCATGTGCAAGAACAACAACTACAGAAATCCCTCACTGGTCTTCTTTATGTATTTTCAGGCAATCCCTATAAACACGACAACCTCTAGGATTATTTGTCCTAGCCTGTCACTGTTTAACCTCAGCAGGCAACTAAGTATCTTGCAGCTGCCCTCTGGCCCTCAGCACCCCCCGTGGATGAAGAGGAGAACTGGAAAAAAAGGCAAAACCCATGCGGTTTTGAACAGTTTGATAAGTTTCTTATCTCCTGCTTGAACAGGAGATAAGAACAGTTTAATAATTGAAATAAAATTTAATAGTAATATCAATAATAATAAGGAAGACAACAAAAAGAGAGATAAACCCCAAGACACACAAGTGACACACAATACAGTTGCTCACCACCCCCTAACTCATGTCCAGCCTGTCCCCAAGCCGCAATCACCCCCGCCCCATCAACTGCTTGGAAGGCAGCTATGCTCACCACTTCTCCACCAATACCTAAGAAAGCTTGTGTTTCCTTTTTAGTAGTTGGTGGAGACATATTCCTTATTTTGTTCATCACATCCACTGGGATCTGATGATGTCCAGCTTGCCATGTTCGGCAATGTTTATGGCTTGTCATAAGAGGCTCCATACAGCCACAAGAGCTATAAATAATTCACCCTTATGCTGTCAATCCAGATCCACCTAAGCCACTTCAATTTTAGCAGCCTGATTCACCTGTTGGTTGTTTTGATGTTCTTCAGTGACCTGAGTCTTGGGTAAACTCTCATCTATGTGAGGTACCTTCACAAACAGGCTCTTCACTCAGGTAGCAGTATCTTGCCACAGTGCAGCAGCTCCTATGGATTTACGTCTGTGCGGCCAGTTGTTGCCATTCCTGCTATTGAGGTCAACTACAGACAAGTCAGGCTCAAAGCCCACATTCCATCAGAGGCATGAGTAACACTGCTACACCTCTGCCCCTTGCACCTCCTACTCAATTCCCCAAGAGATTTTCACAATAAGGCATAGAGAAATCACAAAGAGAATGCCACTGAACTTAGTGGGAAAATCAGTCAAATATTACCTCTAAAATGAGTGGACGCTATTTACTAGGTAATACCAACGAAAATCTGCAAGATCAGATATTGGCAAAAGTCTACCCTTTATTTTCTACAGTAATGTCCTCCATTTTTTCTGTATGTCCTTCTTCATCAGTTAGCCTTGTAACACCTTTTCCACGAGAATCACAGAACATCTCAAGTTGGAAGGGAACTATAAGGATCATAAGGTCCAACTCCCTCCTCCTTGCAGGACTACCTAAAACTAAACTGTTTTAGAGAAGCCTGCTCCAGTGATCAACCACCATCCCAGTGAAGAACCTCTTCCTAATGTCCAACCAGAACTTCCCCTGGTGCATTCAATTTACTTGTTGCCCTGTCACCAGTCACCAGAGTGGAGCTCAGCACCTCCATCTCTACTGCCCCTCTTGAGGCATTCTCTAGACTACGCTCACCCTCTTATCCTTCTCATCTCTGGCTGCCTGTTTTATCTTCACTAGCAAGGACCCTGCAGGCACCCATTGGAGTCAACTGTGACCACACCTTGACAGGAGTTACCACCTGTCTCTTGGGGCACATTTACCACCTAAATGCATGCTGTTCCCGGGCTGTAACATCTTCAGCCAAGTGACCTTCACAACAGGTAGTAGATTCCAGGGACTGAAGTCCAGCAAAACTTGCGTCATAAAGGTAACCTTCAAAACACCAACCGGGTGTAAAATTCTACTAATGCGATAACGCATGAAATGATATTGCTCAAAGACAAGTCTCAAGAGATTGTTGACCTGAGAACTGCTTGTGACATATTTATAGAGAAACATTATGAATTATTGCATGGCTGAGATAGCTCTGTGACAGAATGTTTGCAGCCAAAGATAAGAACAATCATATGTAAGTAAAAGCACATGATTTGCTGCGCATCACATTAGATGTGTTTATTTTAGAAATGGCCACCCATCTGACTGTTCCAAAAACCCTTAAGAAATTGCTAAAAGATGCCAGGGAAAGTTTTTACTTTCTATCTTTAATAACACCAGCTGTCGCTTTACAAATCATGCCCTTCACAGTTATCCCATATTCTGCAAACACCAAAAAAAACCCAAACCCTCCCATAGTTATTAACATCTGCTTCATTTACTGATTCTGACAAACTCAAGGACAAAGGCATGATTTAACAGATTGCTCTGCGTAAAGAAAGAACGTAGTCCACGAAAGGATTCATCAAATGCCCCTGTCAGAAAGCTTTATAAAGTACAGCTTAATGAACGCATGCAAATTGCTATAATATATAAAATGCCTGATACCACTTCAACAAGTAATGTGCTTATGAAATCTACGGAGAATGGTAAGATAGATCAATCTAATTTGTCTTTGAAATAAAGTGATTTGGTTTCCTCCAGATAATTTCAATCTCTTTTTTTTTAATGCCTTGTGGCATGACAGCAATGCATTATGTACAATGAACCACTGCTTTAGACCCTAGAAGATGTGATTATTCAATAGAAAAAGCATTCAGCAAAAGACAAACTGGAAGCACAGTGGTACACTTCAATATTTTCCTTCAATGTTTTGACATGCTGGCAATTTTAAAAAATTGTTATTTCCAAGCCTTGCTGCATTTAAACAGCCCTTATTTTTTTCATTGTTGCTTGATGTGGTGTTGAAGCCTGAGTGCAAGTCAGGCTGATATTTACAGAGTAAGGAACTGCTCAGATATGAAAGCACATCACAAAACAACATGCATCCAGGATGATCGCTGCTGTTGCTGTTCACAGCATTATTGATCTAGAGATCTGTCCATCTGCTTTTCATCAAGATAAGGAAAGAATAGCTTATGAGCTAAAATGACTTTTGATTAAAAAACCCCAACATTTTCTACAGCATTTTTCCCTTGACAACTGAAATTTCTTTCCACCAACTTACTTAAATAAAAAACTAATGCATTTTCAGTGTTTTGTCAAAGAAGGTAAAACCCACAATCACCCTTTATGAATTTATGGGAAAATAAATAAAACTTCTCTGATTTTTTACTCAGAAAAAAACGCATAGAAAAGATCATGGCATAGTAAGTGCATCAGGAACTAGAAGATGCAGAGTTTCTGGATCTTGGCTTTACTATTTGGGCTGGGCAGGTGGGAAAGAGAAAGAGGACTGTGAAATAGCCTGATTATTCCCTTTTAAAAACTTTTTTCTCTGAAAAGTTCTGTCAGAGGAGCCTAGGTACAGCTAGTGATGCCTTGAGGCTCAGAGGGAATTTATCACTGTTTCTGCACTCTATTTTTCATTAGAGGTGTTACTCACCCTTTAAAAAATTTGTTAGACCATCATATGTACTAACATAAAACTGATCCTTGATCATTTTTGACCACCTTACACCTTCAGCACACCAGTCATCCACAGACTATGGATAAAGAACACAAACTGTCTGGCTTTTTTATCTTCCCTTCAGTCATATTTCTCTGGAGTCTGTGATGGACAAGGTCTGGGGTGCAGTTTGCCAGCTCTTTTGCATGCCACTTATTAGGCCTACAACTCTCCAGCTGTAGGGTGTCCATCCCATTCTACAGAATGCAAGTTTTCATAGGAAATCAAAAGAACTCTCATGCTGAACTGTAAAAGGAAAACAAACACTTCCTAAGTAACACTTTCTTGGGTGGTTCTTGGTTACATTATGCTAGAAGAATCCCCAGTATAGTAGTCTAATAGGTAAACAGTTTCAGCTCCTATTTTATATCATCCATTGCATGTTCCACGTTACTACAGAAGTAATTGCTGTTATTGTCAAAGCTAGACACAAGTTTTGCTCAGTGCCTTAGGCAAAATGACAAAGTTGGGCAGTACTTGCTGCCGGATTCTCAAATCGTTACATCATGGGACTGCAGTTTCCATGTTAAACTGTTAAATAAGAGTTCAGATTGAAACACTATGTCAGGAATGTATTGTGATCTTCTCATTTTAAAGGCATTAACTTGTAAAATCTCTATGTAAATTCTGTTACACCGAATATTCAGTATGTGCCAGGCACTGTGGAAAACGTTTTTATTTCTCTGCAAATGAGTATACATTACAATGAGTGTGAAAAGTATTTTCCTAGAATTAAGTTTGTATCTCTGAAAATTAAGGGGTCATATCTTTAGCACTCTGTATCACTTTTAGATGCTAGTTAACAACATATAACAAAGCAGGCTATTCTCTTTTTTTTCAGATTTGCAAGACGGTGGGTTCTCTGCCTTTGCATTCAGTCAAAGACTGAAATCTGGGAATAAATGAACACAATAAGCCTTTATTATACCTCATTTTCAAAGTAATTCTTTCGGGTTCCATCATTACCATGCCTATTTTAAATCTGTTCTTTTTAACATAAATCTACGAGCACAGAAAAATATCGCCTCTTTTGACTGTACATCCAGGCCAACAGATTCACAGTTGATACAGCTAATAAAGGCAAATTGCAGAAGCTCCATCACACACCTTCTCTTTTATCTCCTAAGCCCATATGAAATTATACTAATTATCCTAAGTAAAATTAAACATTCTGTTTCCTGAAACAGGGAGGAAATTATTATTCTTGGGAGTCAATCTTCTTACAGACGCTTTAAGATGCAACATCTAACAGATTTCAGGGTTAAAAAGAGCCTTGGGATAATGGGTTTAAACTTCAACAGGGAAAGTTCAGGTTGGATATAAGGAAGAAGTTCATTACTGTGAGGGTGCTGAGACACTGAAACAGGTTGCCCAAAGAAGCTGTAAATGCTCCATCCCTGGCAGTGCTCAAAACCAGGTTGGACAAAGTCTCAGGTGACATGGTCTAGTGCGAGGCATCCCTGTCCATGGCAGGGGGGTTGGAACTGGATGATCTTAAGGTCCTTTTCAACCCAAGCCATTCTGTGATTCTATGATTTCAGTTTCAGTCTAATAAAACAGTTTCAAAAAGTACATTAACCTGCACACCATCACCAACAAAATTACAGTCACACTGTCTGCAATGGAGTGTGCTACATGATAATGCAATAAAACATTTTTTTTAACCTGTTACTTTGGGGTTTTTTCTATTGAGGTCATAAATGTTTAAAATCAGGGAGCATTTAATAAAACGGGGACCTTTAATAAAACAGGCAGGAAGCAGAGCCAGTCCCCCCAGTCCCACACAGAATCACAGAATCAACTAGGTTGGAAAACACTTCGAAGATCATAAAGTCCAACCATTATGCCAGGACTGCCAAGACCACCACTACACCATGTCATTAAGGGCCTCATCTACATGGTTCTTGAACACTTCCAGGGATGGTCACTCAACCACTGCCCTGGGCAGCCTGTTCCAAGGCCTAATTAACATCTCTGTGAAGAAATTGTTCCTAATATCCAATCTAAACCTCCCCTGGTGCAACTTGAGGACATTACCTTTTATCCTATTTGTTACTTGGGAAAAGAGAGCAACCCCCATCTCACTACAATCTCCTTTCAGGTAGCTGTAGAGAGCGATAAGGTCCCCCCTGAGCCTTTTCTTCTCCAGACCAAACACTCCCAGGTCTCTCAGCCATTCCTCAGCACACTTGTGCTCCAGACCCTTCACCAGCTTCGTTGCCCTTCTCTGGACCCACTCCAGCACCTCAGTGTCTGTCTTGTAGAGAGGGGACGAGAACTGAACACAGGATTTGAGATGCAGCCTCACCAGTGCTCAGTGCAGGGGGATGATCACTGCCCTGGCCCTGCTGGCCACACTATTGCTGACACAGGCCAGGATGCCACTGTCCTTGGCTGCCTGTGCACAAGCTGGCTCATGTTCAGCTGCATCAGTCAGCACCCCTAGGTCCTTTTCCGCTGAACAGCTTTCCAGCCACTCTTCCCCAAGCCTGCTAGTCCCTAGTCTCTACTCTCTAACAGATTCTTGCCACCCATCACAGCGAGGGCATTCACCTGCCACTGTTATGAACAAAGTAACCTATACTGGACAGCAGCGTAATCAATAGCAGCAAATGGCTCTGGGACTATCCTGAACTGGCAGTGAAATAGATCAGAAAGTGAAATTCTTCCTTTTATTAGGTTCTTGGCAAGCTAGTATAAACCCATGTTCCATGTTGAACAAAGAAAAATGGGGAGGTCTGTACAAATACAGACCTTTTCCTACTCAAATGGGAGCTGAAAATGCCCTCTTCTCCTGAGGTGTGGGAATGTGAGAGAAAGGACTTACTGCTCTTAAGACTGTCTCAACAGTAGTGTCCAAGGTGCAAAGACTCCCAACCTGAAATATTTCCATGAAAATACAAGGTATTGAGCAATTTTACTGTGACAAGCACTTCTGAAGGTAAAGAGTTTCACAATGTGCAGCCTACACAACCTTGCTGCGTCTCTACAGAGGGTCTGGGATATGCAGAAATGTGTTGCCACCACTGCAGTCTAGAGGTTAGAATAGAAATTCCATAAGGAAATAGATTTTTTTTTCTCTTTTCTTTTAAAAGCAAGGAAAAAGCACTAAGCTGCACTATTTAATCCCCGCGAAAGACTGAGTAAGCAGCTGAATGCAATAGATGCAATAAATCTCTAATCCTTCTCTTTTTTAACTACAGTGACAACTGTTGGGAAAACCATGTTCAAATAAACACAAATAAACACAAACAATGTAAAAAGGGGTTCCAGTAAGTTGAATATAGATCATATTTTTTACAAGTAAGATCTATGAGGACAACATGGGTAAGTTCGGCATGCCCATGACATGTAGCTGTCCTGGAAGGTCCTTGAATAACATCTAGCACCACAATATCGAAAGATCATGTTTCCTCATTCCTGCATAAAAGGAGGAATCCTTTAGAAATAGCCACCAGTAACATCCAGTCTCAGAAATAACAGGTGATTCAAAAAGATCCATAGAAGAAACAAGAGGTCCATCATGTCCTCCTTGAAATGACTACCCATTGTAGTGGGGGCTAGCTGCAATCCACAGGCGTTTGCTCACATTATTTTTACCATTAACCGAAAGCAAGGCCAATGTTCCCTCTTGTCTCAGAAGCAAATATGGAAGCTGGAGTTGTGAAGAGGAGCAGGATCAAACAGCTTGCGAGGAGTCTAGGAAACCTTTTTAGTCAGTCAGTCATATCTCCTGCTCAAAGTGGAGGACAAGCACCAAGATGCCATTCTCTGAAGAGTCAGATATAATGAGGAAAATCTTAAGAAGATAAGGATTATTAGCAGACAGGCTAGTGGCAGGATCAATTCACCACAGTGATGATAAAACAGTATTAAGAAAGCCGAGCAATTCTAAGGAAAGAGAGCTAAAAATACCTGCACAAAGCACATTCCTCTAAGTCCTTCTTGTTTTCACTATGATGATGCTTCAAAGTTAACTGTCCAGCAGACAACTCTGTACTCTGTCTGCTAGAGTCAAGATGAAGCATGGTAAGCTGTGGTAGGCCTGTAGTCTCCAGGGATTGTGTGTCTATATGAATGATGAGGATAGCTGCATTTTGTTTCAGTTACTGCGTATTAGGAACAGAACCCTGCTGTCTGGCAAGCTTTCAGCACAAGCTTTAGCTGGGAAAAGCCTGGGCACAGTGCTTGTGCTGTATTATTGAAAGAATATACTACTCACAAGGACAAACTGGGTCTTGTCTACTTTTCTGATCTTGCTTTCTTCAGAAGGACCGACCACACACTGTTACACAGACATATGCACACCACTTCCTAACAGCACCAGTAAAAGACCCAGATCTATGTCCCAAATGGTTTGGTGAAGGCAGCTGACAATTCCAACCCCAAGGGTCTGGAAGGAGCAAGGAGTTCCTTACACTAACCTCAGATTGAGATCTTCTGGCATCTGTTAGCAAACACATGAGTAGTGGCCATTTTTCTTTCTAGGCCCTTTGGGAACACTATGACTTCATATTGCATGATTAATTATTTTCAATGAACCTCTGGAAATGCTTTTTTGCATTCTCACAAAAACTTCCCTAAATTTACCAAATTCTGTGTTCCAGATATTTTGGTTTTCTACTCAAGTAACGCACTTGGAGTTTATTCCAGAACTTGACCTCTTGGGATGTTTGAAAAAATTCTTTTAATTTTCAGTCTAAATTCATTCAGGACTGATTAATAAACATATTATCTTGTGCTGGTATTATCCTTCAATTTCAACAGCTCTCCTCCCTCCCTGATGTTTGCCCTTCAAAGGTATTTAGAACAAAGTGTTTTCCTGGATATTATACACAAATTATAGGGAATGGAGGTTCAGCATATTTTGTCACAAAATCTGGCAGAAGGCAACCATTCACTGGGAAAACTTACCTAACTTATTTTTTCACTAATGATGAAAAGGCAGACGCTGATTTCTTTTCCTAGTTACTCCAGTATAAATCATGAATAATTATACCTGCATGGAGAGCAAACTATAACCTATAGCTAGCCAAGAGGCAAGAACTGCAGCTGAGCAGCATCTGCCTAGGGCTGCAGTGGGGACTGTGAGCACTAAGCTGTCAGCGGAGAACAAATACCTGATAGAGCAGGAGTTAGCAGTAGGCTTCTGTCATGTAAGAGCCATCATTAACTCTACCCCAGCCAAAACCAAGACACCATCACAGTTCTGTATTGAATTCAATGCCATTCAAATATGTTTGGAATGGTGTCAGGACACACAATGCATCAAGCGTCTCCGGGTGCCAAAACACCCTGGTGCTGTTTCCAACCTGTGGTTGTAACGCCATGGACAGCAGTGAGACTTCTCACTTCTTGAACCATGATGTCTGAACATGCACAGACCCTATATTTAAATACCCAAGGAAGTCTGAGGCCCATGACAGAGACCTGAGACAGACAAATATTTGCCCCTAGGGCTCAAATCCTCCCATCCTAATGTGGATACCTAAAACAGCTTAGTCAAACTGCACCCAACTACAGGGTCCAATGATCGTAAAAGGAATCTAGGGAGAGTAGCTTTGATGCAGGCAATTATGCAGTAGGTAACTCAGGGTAGCTGAGACAAATCTTACTGCTGAAGTCTGCCTTAGGAGAGCTAACACTCAGACAGATCTGAAGTCACAAACAGGAGTTCAAAGGATGGGTTTTCAATGGCACCATGTTCTAGTCTTTAAATCTTTACTCAGTCCAGCCTTTTCTTGTTGAATTTTAAATAGAAGAATTTGAGATTTGGCTCAATAATAGCAGCAATAAAAGTCATCAGGAGCACAAATTTATGAGAAAATATTAAAATAACTAAATATGCATGGCTTGACTAAAGCCACTATTGAAAATTAAATATGATAATTATCTACAAGCTCCGGAAGGATACACACACTAAGGATTTTTTTTTTTAATAAGGATTTTCAGGAAACTATAGCTAAGAGTAATGTGATTATACTGAGCAAGGTAAAATTTAGGCTGACAGGGAAAAAATCCTAATAATGAAGTGTATTCTATTGTAGAATAACCTTCCAGAGGAAATTGGCTGAAGTCCAATCACATCTAAAGCCAACTAGACAAAGATCTGCAGAGAACAATCCTGCATTAGCTGCAAGATGGACTAGATGACTCAACAGCACTTTTTCATTTTTAAATTCCTATCATTCCACTGCATAAAATAATCCAATAACCCAAAGGGAAGAGGGAAATAGGCTTAGCAACAACAGCACAGCTGTCTCTTCTTCGAGGTCTGCAAGCTGCAATCAGTGCGCCTTGTACTGATTGCACTGAGGGAGGAAACATCTGTATGTGTCAGAGTACTGTGTTAATTTGGTACTACAAAGTCATATGCCTGACGTCCCCTTCTCCCTCTTGCTCCACTCCTTAATAAAATAACATTACCAGAAGAATCGACCCTCTGTTGTGAATGTATCAATCATGATTTTTGCTGCATCAGCTACTCATAATTGGTTTAAGCTTTCTTGATCTCAAATGCCAATTGGTGTTAAACAAAACACAAAAAATGAATAGCCTGTAGGCACACGGAAACAATCTTGCCACCTGTTGGTCTACAAGAAATACAGTAACAATGTTTTTCTAAAGCTATGATACACACCTTCAAAGCTGTGCAATAGTTTACTCTTTAGTTTTGAAGAGGCTTTGACATTTTATAGCTAAAATATCTTGCTGGGAGTCTGTGTTAACATACTGTCTGGTTTCTGTTATGCTTAAGCCGCAAGTTAAGAGAAGTCTTCTCAAAGAATGACTGTTCAATTTAATTGCGGATTTGGTTTCCCTTCTCCAGAGAATACAAGACGGTCTTAACACTATATATGTGTATATAAATACAAAAATAATTTCTGGAGAAAATGCTTTCAAATGTAACATCAGCTTTCTACAACCCACCACAACTCTGCTCTTCCCATAGCAGCTGCACTCTGTAATGCTGACCAAACCTCTTGTATCCACTTCATGGAGAGGTCTGATATTTCAAGGAATGTATTTGGGATATATAGCAGGGAAAGCTTCTCTAAAAAATATTTTAAAAGAACATTACCATCATCTGAAGAATAGATCTGCATGTCATAGGGGCTGTGGGTTGGTTTGCCTTAGGAGGTTTGGGTTTTATTGCGGTCTGTTGGGGTTTTTTTGCCCCCAGTGCTCAATTAAGCGTACAGCAACAGAGACAGGATTGGTGTTTCTCAAAAAAGACAATATTAATGGAAACCTGCATCTGCATAACAGAACAGTGATCAACCACTCACAGCTTACACCACTGATTCGGAATTATTCACACAATTTCTCCTTGATTTCTTCCCCTTTTCCAATGAACTTTTCAAATCAGAACCCAAATTACTATTTTCCTACCTTTTTTTGCTTTGTCAAAGGAGCTAAGAAAAGGCAAATATTAGAATTTTACCACACACAATCCTTCTAAAATTCTTATACATTTGAGGTTTTTCCTGCTCTCTTAAGACAATATGAGACATAAAACATGAGTTACCCTTTAACCGATACAGCTGCTAATTCCCACTCCTGGTGACAGCAGTAAAGCAATAAAGTGGCAGCTGTGACCCTGCAGTCTACCTGCACCTGAAACTGAGGTTTGCTTTAGCAGAAGCGACCCACTGCTTTTAATTGGTCTGAACACGCGCAGAGAGAAAAACCAGCTGCCGCATTACAGTTCACAGGGGTTGGACACTGCTGTGGGACAGTGTTCAAAGAGCGGCTTGATATGCCACAAAAGAAAGAAGATAATCAGCAGGAAGGCCCTGGGGTCCAACAAGAAGGTCTACACACCACAGAGCTGGAGGTACACAACAGGAGGAGGAAACAGAGCAGATGGGGAAGGGGCCCATATGAAGCAGCATTTTTATCATCTCCAGAGCAACCATGAGGCAGAAGACACTGCCTACCAGAAAGCCCTAAAGGTGTGAGGGGTTTCTTGTACCCTGCAGTTTTCTGGGCAACCTGGGCAGAGCTCTGTGTGCAAACCCAGCCACAAAATCTCTGCTGCTGCCGTTGGGCTTCTTTTCTGCTTTTTGTCTAAGCAAAGAAAAATCAAAACACAAATACCAAGTCCAGGGTATGATGAGACAGAGGAATGGAAAAGTTGAATAAAGCATTTTCCAAGTCCCACACAGAAGGGCAGATCATGAAATAAGTGGAAAGAATATTTTTTTATATTTTTAAATTAGTTTTAGGAAATTGTCACTAGGAAATTGGTTGTACTATACTTAACTCAGCTATTTCTAATGAGGATACTGTGACCAAAAGCTAACCTTGCTGTAATTTTGCAATTACTTACAATGTTGACAGTATTAAGGAAAAAAAAAAAAAAAAAAAGAGAGAGAATAAATATTCTATTTCTGTTCTAACTAAATGGGTGAGAATCAATCATTGAAAACTAATCTCACGTAAAGACTACATAAAGCTCAGCTTGAAGGATGGCTTTTTCCAGTAGTCAGCAGGACTGTCAACATAGAAAAGGAGCTATGCCATGAAAATACCTTCTCAGCTTTCCAGCAGAGTAACTACTTGATTTCTTTGTCCAGTTTTGCTTTGCTCTGTTAGATGTGTGGCTGGGCAGCAGCCATGAAGACCACATAATTTGCTACTGCAGAAAATATCTGGAAAGAGGGATGATTTAATGATGGAGAATGTTCAGATACAGGGAGTTTCTCAAGGGTGGGTAGGAAAGGGAGAGAGAGACAGCCATTCCTGCAGTGATAAGTGGGGAGCAAACTTACAGCAAGGCTCCAGAGGTGGCAGAAAGAAAAGGGCTTTGCTCATGGAGTTCTTCCAGTGAGAATTTCATAGCATCTGCGGTTAAACTTGAGAGCTGCAGGCTGGAAAGAATGACTAAAGGAAAAGACTATCCCAAGGAGATCATCTACAGGACGACAGACCTCTTTTCAGACCCTTTATTTCAGACTGTCTTTCATTGCAGGTCACAGTTTTCTCTATTAAGAATAATTTTGCTGTAGTTTAGTATCATGCACTATAACACTCAGCATTAGGTACCTGAAGATTTTGGGGTCATTGACTCAGTGTGCTCACTTTTAGGAAACCAAAACTGCCTTGTCTTAGGGTAAGCAAAAGGAAACCTTCAGCTGAAGAAAGCAGAGAAGGTTCTGAATTAAATGTTCACTTTTCATCATCAAATTATTTTCCACACCCTCACATTCACAAGTGAGAGTAGTTGAGGGAAATTAAAATGCATGAAGAGTGGAGGGAAAAAAGTTTTCCTTATTTTTACAATCTTCTAATTTGAGGGCCTGACTTTAAAGCTTAGATTGCTATCAAGGGTACCTCTCTTTTTTGCTTTCAGGCGCATAGTGAGGACTCCTGCAAGGCTTTGGATGGTTTTGAGTTCTGGGGATGACGGAGGCAAAAGGGAGTACAAGGGAATAATAATATTTAGAAAGAATTCATATATTTTTTCAATATGTCCCAAGAGATTTTTGGGATTAAGGCCTTTTGTGTCTAGCAGATGACACACTCAGATCTTTGCAAAGCCAAAATGTTCCTGGGCTCCCCCTCCACTGTGTAACATCACGCTGAGCAAATGTAACAATTACAGGGCTTTTTAAAATGAGAAACACTTACAAAAAGATACCAAAATTTGCATTCTGAATTAGAAGAAAAGGAGACTAATTCATTACAAATGAGATTCTTAAGTGTACTGTAACTACACACAAAAATCTAGCAAGTTTACATGCATTAATTGTTGCCACAATGTTGAAGTGTCTGTGAGTGCAATTGCATTACCCAATTAAGCCTCAAAGTGTCACATTTATTCATGCAGTGCAGGCATACAATATTTTAAAATGATCCCAATCAGATAATACTCCCTTTCTGCACATGAACCCGTTCAACATTTGAAAGAAAGAAATCTTTCCAGTTTTCCATTAGATCTCAGGAGGGTTGGATTTTTCATCTTAAACCTCCCTAAAGCACAGAGGAGTAAATACTGAAAGCATTGTACAGGTTTCATAATTCAGAAAACGTGGGTATAGAGGCACATATCCCACAACTTCATCCAAATTGAAAGTCTAGGTTCTTTAACCACCATCCCCACTACAGTCTTAAAACATCATGTTAGGGTACCCCTGCATTAGATTCTCCTGTGGGTTCAGAAAAAGTGAAAGAGTTGTCCACAAACTGTGAAATTTAAAATGTGTGTAACTAATCAAGACTAATTGTAAATACAAAGACTAAAGAGCCCCATCTTTCACTTAAGAAAGCAAGGCACACTCTGGCACACCAGCTTTTGAAGGATTTACATCCCAAGCATAGGATCATGAGGTCTGCTGTTTACACAGCATTTTCACATGACTGGAAGAGATTTTTCTTGTCACTAGTAACACCAGTTTAAATGTTACTGGAGCTGTCCTTAAGAAAAATAATTAACACATGGTTGACTTCCCATATATTAGAAAAAACAATAACAGTGACTAAATCAGTATCTTCTGTATAATTTCAACTGTTTTGGCCATGATGAGTTGTGTGGCTGACTCACCTCAAAGACATGCATCACATAATGACAATGAACACAAATTGTTTGCAATGTCAAGGATTAGATTTTACCTAAGACAGAGGACATAGGACCATATTATGAGGGCCTACCCAGAAAGCAGCAGCCAGGCAATCATTGCCTCTCTGAGTCACAGAAAATCCCTGAGAGGTGGTTAATTGATAATATGATATCACAAGGCAATGTTGTCTTGATTGCTGGGCTTCAAGTGAGGGCACATCTTCTTTAGCTTTGAGCAGTACCTGAGTTCAAGGTGTCATTCTGAATGCATGACTTACAAGCCCCAGATCTCTGCAGAGTTAAATCTTTGCAAGAAATCTGCATCTGCTACAAAAGGGGCTCAAAGCAATCTCTAGCTCTATCAATGTCATAGAAAACTTCTTGGGATGCTGTCGTGCCACCTATGGATACCAATACAACACTAGTAGTTATCACAGAGAAATCAGGACACAGAATCTACCCAACAAGCTTTTGTCAGGACCTGCTAGATGATGCTTATGGATGTTAGCTGAAATAAACAAAATAGGGAAATGATTAATGGCATTGAGTCTGGCAGGTGGGTTTTTATACTGGCAGACACTTGGCAGACTGTGGGTTTGACTTAGTCATAAAAGGAGGTTGTGGAGAAGCCACAGCAGATAACAAAACATTCTGCAAAACACTTGCCTCTACTTGGGATCCTATTTGTTAACACAGTCATTCAAGCAGTCTTATTCTTAGAACAAGAACTAAAATAAACAGAACAATCCCAGCTGTCAGAATACCACTGATTAATCACGAGGTTTCCTGTATTTCAAGAAAAACAGAGAGGTTTCTGCACTGCCATCCACCCCTTGTCTAGGTTGCCCTCTATATTCATTGGAGAAAAACAAGGAGCTTCTGGCAACTGGACTCCTGACTGAGATGGCCAGTTAAGGACATAGGGATGCATGGAATAAATCCAAACTCTTGCTGTATCTCATTTCCATACAGCGTGGAGAGAGATAGGTAATGCCTAAATGCAATGCAAAACACAGCTTGTAGACAAACTCCTGCTTCCATCAATCAGCTTTTCATTAACATCATTCATCCTGTCCTCTTGATTCTGAATATAACCTGCTTTCTGTCTTTACCATGCAATTATCTCTTACATAACAAATACGATACAATCTCCTATGAAGACAGGCTGAGGAAGTTGGGCCAGTTGGGCCTGAAGAAGAGAAGCTCCACAGAGATCTTAGAGTAGCTTTTTCTAGTACCTAAAGAGAGCCTACAAGAAATCTGGAGAGAGACTTTTTACAAGGGCATTTAGGGATAGGAAAACGGGGAATGGCTTTAAACTGAAAGAGGGTAGATTTACATTGGACATTAGGAAGAAATTCTTCACTATGAGGGTGTTCAGACACTGGCACAGGTTGCCCAGAGAGGCTGTGACTGCCCCATCCCTGGCAATGTTCAAGGCCAGGTTGGATGGGGATTAGAGAAACCTGGTCTAGTGGAAGGTGTTCATTCACTTTGCGAGGGGTTGGAACTAGATGATCTTGAAGGTACCATCCAACCCAAACCATTCTATGGTTCTATGAAATCCTTCAGTGTCCCTTTTTCCTTTCAGGGAAACTGTCTCTGTGCTGCTTTATGCTTGAAAGATTTTTCAGACCCCAGCACATGCATTAACTGTAGTATTTCACTGACAAATGCTCTGACCACACCACACAAGTCTTGGAAGGCAGACGCAGGGACTGTGAGAATGAAGACCCTAGGCACGCTGCAGGAGAGGAGCTGGTTCAAGACCATCTTAAGAACCTGAACGTGCACAAGTCCATGGGACCTGATGTAAATTCATCCACGGCTCCTGAAAGAGCTGGCAAATGAAGTTGCTAAGCCACTGTTCATTATATTTGAAAATTCATGGCAGTCAGCTGAAGTTCCCAATGACTGGAAAAAGGGAAATATAACCCCCATTTTCAAGAAGGGGAAAATGGATGACCCAGAGAATTACAGAGCAGTCAGTCTCACCTCTGTGCCTGG
>WYDI02029378.1:0-43968 GCA_009867235.2 Psittacus erithacus | reverse complement strand
GGTGGGCACAGCACAAGTGCAGGGAACCGGTTGGGCCACACTTGCCCTGTTACTGGGGAGGCTCTGATGGAGGGGGCTCAGGGGGGATTGTGCCACGCAGCATCTCCAGCCCCTTCCCGCAGAGCACACAATAGAGCCACCGCTCCCCACTGGCTTCCACCACCTCCCAGCAGTCCAGCTCGGCCAGGTCGGGC
Organism: Psittacus erithacus; assembly: GCA_009867235.2. Classification (NCBI taxonomy): domain Eukaryota; kingdom Metazoa; phylum Chordata; class Aves; order Psittaciformes; family Psittacidae; genus Psittacus; species Psittacus erithacus. Next base: position 43,774 of record WYDI02029378.1, on the reverse strand, counting down.
ACATGGAAGAAGGTTGTGCTGAGCTCTTCCAGCCCGCTCGGGCTGCGCTGCCACAGAATCAGGCGCTGGTCCACCGAGGCAGAGAGCAACAGGTCTGGCCGCAGCACCCGGATCCCCATCACATGCGCAGCATGGGCACAGGGCTGGGCCACCCGCTCCAGAACATGCAGGCAGGTCCCTGCCATGGGGTTGTCCCCATCTAGGGTGACCTCCAGCAGGCAGATGTGGATGGAGCCGTCATCACTGCCGCTGGCCACCAGGTACTGTCCCTTCGACGTCTTATAGATGTGCAGGCTGTTCACACCACAGCTGTGAGCCATCACAGTGAGCAGTGGGGCTCCCAGTGCTGGGGAAACAGGGTCAGTAGGAGAGCAATGTTCACCTTGGTCATAGGGAGCAGGGGAGACAACAGCGTGGCATCCGTAGGAGGCACAGCAGAGCCATTTGGCCACTGCACTCACCCAGGGGCTTCACCTCTTCCTTTGCTTCGTTCAAGGCATCCACTGCATCCGCAATGGGGCTGGTGATGTCCCAGCAGGCGATGCCACTGTCAGTGGCTGCGCTGCACAGGAGGTGCCTCCTGGAAGGGAGGTGTTGGGGAGCCTCTGGCCACAGCCCTGAGGGTCCCCACTGAGACCTAGGGAAGCAGAGCAGCCGCAACAGGCTGATTTCACCCTTCCCTCCACCCGCTGCCATCCCTGCAAGGACCAGCACTTCTCCCCAGAGCCCCATAGGCTGCAGCACAGCGTTCCGGGTTCACCTCTCCCCTCCTGCCTGTGTGTGCAGGAATGCCTCCACCTTCAGCACGCAACGCTGGTGGTGAAATGATTCTGCAACCAGCACCAGCTTCCGGGCAGCCTCCAGCAGCCTGAAGACCCTGCAATGGAGCAGAGGACAGTTGGACGTGCGAGAAGGGGGCTCCCTGCACCTCTGCCTCCACTGCCCACTGTGCATCGTTCTGCTCCTGGCTCAGAGCAGGCCACATTTGTGCCAGCAGCCTCCTCTGTGGAGCCTGCTCCTCTCCAGTCACCAGCCCCAGCTCTGTTCTCCCTCATGACAGCTTCTCACCGGACAGATCCATCACTGCAGGCAGCAGCCAGGAACTTCCAGGGAGCTGGCATCTGCTCGGTGCTGGTCCCAGGTACGACTGAGAGGGACATATACCTGCAAGAAACACACGATGCTCACCAGCACCTCAGTGATGCCTGTGGGCTAGGGTACAGGAGGCTCAACTGAGCAGCCCAAGCCTAGCACAGGACACAGCACCGAACACTCAGAGGAGGTACAAGGAAAGACCAAGGCTTTCTCTAACCCCTAAAGCCCCTCAAGACTCAGCCACTGGACACAGGACACCAAGGATTAGCACATGAAGCCACACCGTGTCCTTCTGCCCCAGCTGAGCCTGCAGCCATACAGAGCAGGTATCTCAGTGCTATTCCCAGCACCCTCCTAGACCATGGTCACCACTAACCCCACCTCAAGCAGGCTCTGAGCATCACCTTGTCTCTGGGTCCATCTTGACGAGCTTGTGCCTGTTCTTCTTCCGCTCCCAGTGTTCGTCCAGCCGGTGAGAAGCCATATGGATGACCTGGCAGCTGACAGCACCCTCAGAGACTGGGTCCGCGGCACACAGCAGCCAGTAGCATTCGATCTGTGCCCGGCCACCCGCAGAGAAGAGCAGGGTGGACAAACCCTCATCATCAAAGCCCTCCTCACCAGGTCCCACGGGGCCGGCCGGCACCAGTGCCCTCACACTGGAAACATGGTCAGTGAGCCGGGCGAGGGGCACAGCGGCCCGGGAGCACTCACTGAGCACTAGCACACAGGCTGTGGTGTCCTCACTGCCCGTGACAAAGACGTTCACAGCAGCATGGCCAGGCACCTTCACCGCACCGAGGCGCCGCACACAGGTGATCTCCCGCCCGTGCAGTGATGGCAGCAGCACGTGCTGCTCATGGGGCTCAACCCCACGCTGGTACAGCAGCACATCCCCACACTTGATGAAGGCAACGACCTCGGCCTCAGGGCTGCTGCAGTAGCTCCAGGAGCGGTGCCCTCCACCGCAGGGGATGCAGCGGAGGTTCTCACCCATCCGGCTGCTCCACACCACAAAGTTGTCAGCATGAAAGCCCAGAACCAGCAGGTCCCCGTCTGCAGTGAAGCGCAGCTCCTCGATCCACTGCAGCCCTTTGCAGGGCCTGTGCTTCCACAGTACCTCCAGCTGCTGGTCCTGCACACGGAGCTGCCGATACACCCCATCCCGGCCTGTGCTGTAAATGTAGCCCCCACGGCAGGTCACTGAGGTAACACCGGTCTTCCCGTGGAGCCCAAAGAGGACCGAAAGCGGGGCCTCGAGGGGGAGAGCTTCTTTGTGTGACAAGCAAGACAGCTCCAGCTTGCTGCTGGTATCCTCGTAGACTGGGTTGGTGGCATCCTCGAGAACCGGGTCAGTACTGCCACTGGCAATGCTGGTGCTTTCCACAGCCTGTCTTGAGGACCTGCTGCACGGGAAAAGGAGGAGGGATCCCCGGCGGTCCCCACAGAGCAGGAGCCCTCCCTGCGGCAGGAATGCTGCACAGGTATGCCAGCGCTGCTTGCAGAGCGGCAGCAGGTACCGTCCCATGATCTGCACCCGAGGCGCCCGCCCGGGCCGGTGGGTGACATCCAGCCACAGCATCTCGCCGTCGGGCCCGGAGGCCAGCAGGGAGAAGGCACCGGGGGGCAGCCCGGGGCGGGAAGCCCAGCCCAGCCCACGCACGGCCCCCTCGAACAGTCTCAGCTCGGTGGTGTCCCTGGGGCAGCTCAGGGCGAAGAGCAGGAGTCGCCCATCGCCACCGGCCAGGGCACAGAGCGTGTCCTCCCCACCGAGCAGCGGGGTGGCCGCCAGCACCGCGCGGGGCCCACCGACAGCGGGGGGCAGCACTGGAGCCCAGCACCCTTCCGCCGCCTCGTAGGCCGCCAGCCCACCCGACTCGCCCAGGATCAGTACCCGCCGCGGCCCCGCCAGCAGCACGGACCGCGGCCGCAGCGGGGCCCCCAGCGCCGCCACCGGGGCCGCGGCCGCCCGCCGGGGCCGCCAGAGCCGGACGCCACCGTCGTCGCCGCCAGTGGCGAGGAAGCCGCCGGCGGGACGTAACGTCAGGGCGCGCAGAGCCCCGCGGTGCCCGCGCCGGTCCCGCCACACGCCGCCGCCGCCGTCCCACTCCAGGCAGACGCCGTCCTCACCGGCGCTGACCGGGAACTGACCCCGCAGCGCCACGGCGGCCACCCGCGCCCCGTGCCCGTAGCACACGAGCAAACAGGAGCCGTCCCCAGCCCCATCCTCGCCGCTCAGGTCACCCACAGCCCAGAGCCGCACGCTGCGATCCTCGGAGGCAGAAGCGAGCAGCCCCCGCGGCGCTGAGTAGCAGAGCGCCAGCACCGCGCCACAGTGCCCGCAGAGCCGCCGCTGCGGGACCCGGGCCGCTGCCACCCGCCACACCATCACGGTCCCCATCGCCGTCCCGGCGGCCAGCGCCAGCCGCGTCCAGCCCGTGCCCGCCAGCACGGCGCAGCGCAGCGCCCCGGCCCCGTCGTCGCAGCTCGCCCGCCGCAGCCAGCACCCGCCGCCCCGCCACTCGTACAGCGCCACGGCCCCCCAGCCCAGCGCCAGCACCAACCGCCCGCCCCGGACCCACCGCGCCTCCCACACCCGCGCCCTCAGGTCCCGCGCCTCGCCGCCGCCGCACACAGCCAGCCGCGCCCCGCCGGCCCGCACCGCCAGCACCGCCAGCCAGCGCCCACCAAACGCCGCCACCCGCCCCGCCGCCGCCCCGGGGCCGCGGTCCGTCCGCAGCCCCAGCACGCGGGCCTCACGCAGCACGTTCCGTCGCGCCGCTGTCCCGCCTCCGCTGAGCCGAAACGCCACCACCTCCGGGCCCGTGCCTGCGGGACACCGCGTCAGCCGCCGCTGGTCCCGCTACCTCCCGCAGCCCCGGCCGGTCCCGGGACTCACCCGCCAGCAGCACGTCCCCCGCGAACTCCAGCGCCGTCACCGGCGCCACCAGCGCCACCGACTCCATGTTAGCAGTAACACCTCCGCCCCGCTGATTGGCAGAGCCCGCACCCACGGCCACCCCGCCCGCCGCTCATTGGTCGGATCCCCCGCAGCCCCGCCCCTACAGCACGCGGAGGCGACGCTCCGCCTCTTTACGATTTATTCGTGCGCCACGCGCCATCGCCCCCTCCAGCCCAGCGCGGGAAAAGGCCACGTGCGCGCCGCCGAGCAGCTGTTTCTCGTCAGCCCTACAGCTCCAAGTGCATCCCGCTGTACGCTTTATCCACTGTCCACTCGCCCGGGGCTCCTGGGGCTCCAGCGGCCGCGTACCGCTCCATCTCCTGCTGGAACTGCAGCTGGCGCCTCCGGTTGGGGTCCACATTGATCCAGTTGTTGGCAATCCACTTGGTGCCCTGCGTGACCAGGCAGCCCCCGTGCAGGGCAAAGTCATCCAGCTCTCCTACCCAGCCTGTGGAGCAAAGCCATGTTAGGAGGGAGCGAGGAGTGCTGCTCTCCCACCCACGGCATTGCCTTGGGTTTTGGCTCAGGTACATCTTACAGGAGCTGGCTCCTCCTGGCACCCCTTCATCTTAGTGCTACCCCACCCTAGCACCTATGAGGAGTGTGCCAGGGCAGGCTCCCCAGGTGCAAAATGCTTGTTGCTGTCTTGTCTCCACCCAGCACAAGGGGCTCTCGCATTCTGCATCCCAGCCACTGTTTTTCTGAACTCTTTCCAAAACGGAATGGAAGAGACAGATGCTGCTGTTAGAAGGCCCGTAGAAGTCAGGCTCACGGACACATTACAGACTGCATTCTAGCAGTTCTAAATGATTCTCTCTTTACAGAGGTCCCATGTTGTTTTCTGTAGCAGACTTGCATCAGCAGCCGGCTTCCATTTCAGAACAATCTGCTCATAAAAACACAACAGGGCACTTCTTGCAGGACAGTGATGATGTTGATTATTATAATCCAGCAGTCCAAAACTGGTCTTGTGACCTCCTCTGTGGCTTTTCTAGAGATGGAAACATGGGCTGCTCCCAGGAGACCTCCTTCCACCACTGTTCAAAATCTGCCATCAAAATTCTCTGGAGTCACTCTCTAGCAGCCTGGGAGGTTCGTGTCAATCCCCCAGCCTGGCTGTCAGGGAAAACTATGCTGTGCTTTGGGAGAAAAACAGCCTCAAGGACACATCACCCGCTGCGGCTGAGCTATAAAGCAGGAGCTGGCCCCAAGCATGGCAGAGCTGTGCATGGTGCAGACCATGCCTCCCTGTGCTGCAGAGCTGATGGCTGTGCCTTTGTCTACCTCCCCTCTGGGCAACACCACATCAGTGAAACATTCTGAATTGCAGACCAAGTTCCAGCAGGAGTTTGAGCTCACACAGTGGGATAGCAGGCAGCTGGCAATGGCTACTGCAGCCAAGATCTTTGTTTGCTAACTGCTAGTCCTGTCCCCTAAAAGCATCAGGAGCCACTGACCTACTGCCTGTAAACAAAGGCCTTTCAGAGTCAGGAAGCTCCTACCCAGCTGGTGACAAGTAGACTCTATAGTTCCCACAAGCAGACAGCTACCACCCCTTGGCTCCCTTCTGAGATCCCAGCCACCGCAAGAAGATGATGGCCATCACCTCCTGCAGTCCTATCCCTCCCATGAGCTAAGTCTTGAAACCAGCCCATACCTTCTCCATCTGACAGGTAGTTGTACCAGAAGACAGCAGTGCCTTGCTGAGGTTTCACTCGCAAATTGCCCTCGTTGCAGTTTTTCCGTGTATCTCGCAGGTCCACGTCGTTCTGGATCAAAGACTGGCAAGAAACCACAGAGAAGGTGATGCAAACAGGGCTGGAATGAAGTGCACGCACTGTGGGCTGCCAGTGCTCACCCTGCCCTCTGCCTGACTGCCCTGCAGGGACAGCTCAGCGCTTTCACAACCCACCCACAGCAGCCAGTTTCGGGCCCCTGGAGGTCCATAACCTGTTTCTGAGCAGCCGCCCAGTCTTAACGCATTGCCTGACAGGAGCACAACATACCTGCCAAGACTTAGTCTGAGGAAACCTGCCCAGACAGAAGCAAACAGGATCCATTATGGCAGCAAGGCCACTAGACCACCACTTGTACCTCCCTGTGCTCATATGAGCATTAAATGTGTTCCAGCCTCACACGCCAGGCCCCTTCTGCAGTCGTAGAAAATAAAGACACTCAAAGACTGTCTCCCCAGCGGTAATATGTAAGCGAGATTCATTTACCATCTCTTCGTATGTCCTGTTGTCAGCTATAGGAAAGACTGTTTCGCCTCCCCCAGTCACGTTGTTCAGGTAGAACAGTACCGTCACATACCTGAAAGACAGAGTGGCTGTGAGGGGACACAACTGGAACAAGAGGCGATGCACAGGGGCTGTCTATACCCTGTCCCTCCACTGTACATACAGTGGTTCCTCCAAGACATCATGAGATACGGGATTTCTTAGAATCCCACACTGGTTTGTGATGGAAGGGACCTTAAAGCTCATCCACTTTCAACCCTCTGCCACGGGCAGGGACACTTTCCACTAGAGCAGCTTGCTCCAAGCCCCTGTGTCCAACCTGGCCTTGAACACTGACAGGGATGGGGCAGCCACAGCTTCTCTGGGCACCCTGTGCCAGCGCCTCAGCACCCTCAAAGGGAAGAGCTTCTGCCTAAAAGCTCATCTCAGTCTCCCCTCTGGCAGGTTAAAGCCATTCCCCCTTGTCCTGTCCCTACAGGCCCTTGACCAAAGCCCCTCTCCAGGTTTCCTGTCAGCCCCTTTAGGCACTGAGAGCTGCTCTAAGGTATCCCTGGAGCCTTCTCTTCTCCAGGCTGAACAAGCCCAACTCTCAGTCTGTCAAGCTCTCAGCTTTGATGATTTGCATCATCAGCTTTTCTCCAAGAACACGACAAGGACAACAAAGAAGATCCCCACTCACAGCAGTGAGGGTGTGTTTCTAGTCTCTGATGAAGATGGCCCAACAGCTCTGCAGAACCACTCTGCCCTTCTTGCGTGGACCCACAGGATTTGCCCACCAACCCCTTTAAACCCCTTCATGCCAGTGATCTCCAGAGCTGGTTTATGAGCCCACCAGCCAAGCACTGACTGCTACACGAGGTGAGGCCAAACATTTCTCTCCACCTGTCCTCTAACACGTTCCAGATTGTTCCAAGGCAGACCGTACCGGCAGGAGGTCTCAAAGGGAGCACTTTCATTGGCGACCAGCTTCGTGTGACTGCAGGCAGTCTCGGGGAAGACAGGGCCACTGTCCATATGGGCATGGTAGTGCCCTCCTTGGTCATAGCGCACAACCTGGAGGGGCTCACTGTGCTCCACGATCTCAGGGGGCAAGCGAGTCAGACGCATTACCCTGAGGAAGAGGAGAGCAGAGCAGGTGAGGGGAAAGCACCAACACCCGGTCAGCCACTACTACCAAGCAGCAAATGAATCTAGGGAAAGAGAACCCCCTTCCCAACAGACCGGAGAGACGGATGGGCTGCAGCAAGCACGCCAAGAGGCAAACTAGGTCCTTAGAGATCTGTTGGACCATTAGCATCAGCTCATCAAGTCATTATTAAGGTTACTTCAAAACCAAACAAAACCAAAGGGTGCATCTCCAGCAGGACTGCTCTGAGGAAGACTTTGCTTGCTCAGCAAGATCCCTTCTGTGTGTGTCCCTGGAGACTTCACGTGCCATCTCACCACTTCTCTCGACTTCTGCTCACCACCTACAGACCTTGGGAAAGTTAGCAAAGCACAGGGCCCCTGCTGAGAGTGAAGGAGAAACTAGCTCTAGGAATATTCTTGTCACCTAACTCACCTTTCCCTGTTGCCTTTTCAGCAGCCTCCCTCCCAGGGCAGAGGGGCACTGGAAGTGACCAAGGAGACCGGAGCCCTGCTGCTCTGGGATTTTTTCCGCTGCTACATCTGAGATCATCCCCAAGGCAAGCAGGTACGTCTCGAGACCTGCCAAAGAACACTCAGAGCTCTGAGAATCTGGACCAGTGAAGCCCTCAGGGCAGGTGCAAAGGGAATGTGGCACCCAGGCAGGATGGCAAAGCCCCTCTGAGCACCGCACAGTCCCGAGGGAGGATTAACAGCCTCCTTCAGTGCTACGTCTTCACATCCTCATGTAACAGCAGCCAAATGAAAAGCATAAAAGCAGTGTGCTGATGCCTGTGTGTGCCGGCTAGCTGGCATGGAGAAGGTGGCAACCACAGTCTGCTCTAATCAAGGCAATATGTGACCTCATTCTCCTGCTGGAACATCCTGAAGGAAAGGAGTAGCCAACAGCCTCGGGACAGATTTTACCCACCCATGTTCTGGGCGAGGACTAGCACCACAAGGACAAGAGAGTCTCCAGCCAATTACCTGAAACTCACCACAGCTAAATGACTTGGCCTGTGTGCCGGGTTTCAATGCTTCTCAATACCAAATCTGAGATGAAGGGGAGGGTAAGAGGTTCTCCTCTCTGCCATGAGCTGCCCTGTGATACGTGTGCTCAGAAGATTAAACTAACTTGGCTTCCTTGAGGTGAAGTTGTGCTTGTTAAAAAGTCAGCTCTAAACAGCTAAGCCAGATTTCAGTGAAATGTGTGAGTAACTAAAGCAGATGACAGCAACTACTGGCACCCAGACAGCATTGGAAATGGTCAGTTTCTCCAAGTAAGCTCATTTACTAATTAGAATTAATTACTTCATATAATGCCAAGTCTTCCTGGTTTTATAGGGCTTTTCCCAAAAGTGAATGGAGATGCTGCAAGGGTTGATTTTTCTTTTTTCTTCTCCATGGGACAGTAAAAAACTTTGTTCTAATGAAAACCTCCTCTCCCCATTTTGGAGCTGTGTTCGTTGCTCTTTATACTCCAAAGACTTTTCACACAATTGGGAAGTGTGAATATTAGCAAGCCTGCTGCTTCTTTTCCCAGCATATGTGTTCCTTGTGCCTACGCAAACCCAACCACACCTCGGCTGCCTGGTCCTTACCTTTGCCGTATGGATCTCATCACCTGGTGAGCCCCCTCTCCCTGGTACAGCCACGTGTGCTGGCTGTTGCGCACCAAATCACTCATCTTCACTTTCTGGCTTCCCATGTACTTGTGGAAATCACGGATATTCAACTGTTTGAACTCCTCCAAACTCAGCACACCTATGGGAAGAGAGGAAAAGCTGGTGACAGTGCCGCAGGTAATAGTTCCTGGTGTTCTGTACTCAGAGGAGCCACCAGCTGAGGGCACTGCAGAAACTGCCTTCCTCAAACCAACCCCATCCACACTGGGGATCAGGTCACAGAGACCAGAGTATGCAGCACACTGCACTGGGCTGCCCAGCAGCCAGCACACATTATGGGCTGTGAGCAGAGCTCACCCAGACAGCGAACCCAGGGCTGCTGTGATGCCAGCTTGTCTCCCTTGGACAACAGCACTCAGCCACCAGGGTCAGCCTGGGACAGGTCCTTGGATGCCAGTGGTCATAACCAAATTATTCACCATTATTATTTCTAGTGTCTCCCTGTCCCCACATTCCCCCTACTCCACACGGTCTTTCATGATGCAGTGCCACATCCAGGTTGTGACCTGGTCTCTTGGTGTCACATACCAATCTAACAACAGAAGGAAGCAGCACTCTGGAAGTAAGGTCCTGCCAAGAGCATGTTAACAGGACCTTTCATTTGTTAATGTCTGGAATGGTGGAAAAGCCCCAAGGACTCAGGCATAGCTCCTACCCCTGCCAAGAATGCTACCGGTGCCCTCCGGATATTTAGGCATTCACACGGGTACTGCTTCAACTCCAAAGCAGCCCCTCCTGAGCAGCTCTCAATGCCAGGTCACTGGAAGACAGCGTGCAGAGCCTGTGTGTTCACTTAATTTGATTAGGAAATGGAGAGTTACTTAATTGAGGCCACTCTAATTAGAGCAGCAGAAGTTAGAATACACATCCGGACCAGCGGGAGCCCTTGGGAGACAAGGGGCAGGAAGAGCAGAAGTGTCCTCACAGAACACAACAGTTTGCAGTGGCAGAGAGAGGGGTCAGCAGCAAAGGCTGACCAACAAGACCATCTCCACTTATTGAGGCCTGCCAGGGATGTGGGGCTCCCAGCTTGCTGCAGAAGTCTCCATGCAAACAGGGTGGAAGTGGAAGGCACCTTAACACCTGCAGTGCACGTAACAAGAGCTACATAGTCAGAAACACAGCAGTCTATCAGACCACAGGAGCACACAGTGAAGGTCTTATTATAGCAGGGCATGAACCAAGGCAGGCCTGAGAGGTGAGAGGAAGCACAGAGCTGTGTTCTGGTCCTGCTTCTGCAAGATCCAAGCCCAGGAGGTAGAACTAGTCTGCAGCTAGCGTGGTGATGAAGAGGTTTACACTGATTTTACTTTTCTGCCAAGTCTCTAAAGCAGTGTTATTTTCCTTTGAAGAACACAGAGAAACAGGCCTAGGAAGGGGCATTGCTCTTGCTTTGCCCCACATGGCTGTGCGAGGTGTCAACCGTGCTGAAGGTGAAGGCATTCCCATGGAGCTGCTCTTACCATTCCCATCAGGATCAGCCTTGACAGCAGTGTACATCTCCCGGATGTTTTCGGGAGTCATCCACCTGCCATTCCCAAGCCGGGTGTGGGTCAACACCTGAAATTCATAGATGGATCAACATCACGCACTGGTTTCTTGTACTACCAAACCCTACAGATGCCCTGCTTGAGGCCTGGTGGGCTCAGCTCTGCAGCCAGGCATCAGCACGTCTCTGCAGAAAGACTGCAGTGAGAACCATCTGGCAGCCTCACACAGCATGTGGCTGATGAGTGCTCTTATTTTCAGTTTAGGTCATGGCAAATGACTGCTGGGACATGGTTAAGCAGTCCTGAAGTTCCTTCTCTTGAAGGGAAAGTAATACCCACAGCACTAGGAACGTTTTACTCAGCATATTCAAAACACATCTTCTGCCAAGGACCACCGCTGCCTCCCAGTAGCAGCACAACTGCTGTACACCTCCCTAGAAACTTCCATGCTGAAGGCCAGCACAAGTCTTGAGACATAGAATTAAGCTAGTACTGACTGGAATATACTGGGGTCTGGCCCTACCCAAGCACATGGGTAATGAAGAGACCATCTGAGTAGGAGACCTCTGAGAAGGTGACCAACAAACATCCCCGGGTCTGTCCCACACCCTACCTCTTTGAGCTGCAGCTGCCCATCCTGGTTGTGGTCCAGCAGATTGAAAATGTCCATCTGGCTGATTTCTATCATTTCCATGGCTTCCTCATAGTCATCCGTTGGTAGGATCTGGCTCTTCTGCAGCCCCTTCAGCTGGGCCAGATGGATGATGAGCTTACACTCCTCCTCTGTCAGGAAGTCAGGAATTTCTGCAGCAGAAGCGTGAGCAGCAACAGACACTGAGGAACTGTTATAGTGAGACCCCAAACCAATGGCAGGGCACTCAGAAAAAGGGTAAAAAAGGGGGGGGGGGGGCAGAATTTAGGAACTAAGTTTGGGGCATTCAAACACATCTGAGCACACACCATACACCTGAGCTGCTGGGGGTGGGTATTTTTACAGCAGCAGTTCATAAATGTTTGGATGCAGAGGTCAAGCCCTTAAACTCTCTCACAGACACCACAATGGACAAAGGAGTGAATAAACACCTGCATATCACCACATATTATCACTTCAAAGGTGACAGTCTGGGAACTGCTGCTCTACAGGAAGGGAGGCGAGAAAAGTTTTGTGGTGGGCAGTGGTGACTGCAGGGTTGCAGGCTTCTGTGCTCTCACACGGAGAGGACAGAGCTGTGAACCTGGCACACTGAAACCCAAAGAGCAAGGAGAAGACTTTTAAGCTTACTCCCACTCATTCCCTTGCTTCCCCACTAAAAAGGGTCTTTAAGTGCACTGTTAAAAGGGAGGGCACTGCACATTGTGGATGCCACATTCCATACTGAGGTGCTACCTGGGTGTCATTAGCTTTTCTTTGCAACACAAAACCAGCAGCAATCAGGCAACAGTAGGAGCCCAAGCAGATTTAAATGCAGATAAACAAATGACTAAGAGATTTCTCACTGCACAGTGCACAGGGCACTTGCAAAGTGCTGGCAAGGTCCTGTTCCACAGCAGTTATGCTGTGAGGTTGAGAAGATCCTTCTGGCTGGTGTCTGTCACTCCCATGTCAATCTTGTTACCGGCTACTGAGGCTTTTGAAGGGGGAAATCAAAAACACCAAAGCAGCACAGGTTTAAGTGCTCCTAGGCCCAAGGTCCTGCTCTCCAAATTGCAGCTCCCTAGAGCTCCTGAAGGTATGCGCCATGGACACATTACATCTCAACTACATCAACCCTCAAAGGGTGGAAAACCATAGTTAGTTACTTCCATGACCTGAAACCAACTCTATCAGCTCAAACTGCCAATGAGAAGTTGGCTTCTTGCTAAGTACAGACCAGAACTAGCCCTGTGGAAAACATGCTGTTCCTCGGAAGCCCCAGCAACACAATGCAGCTGCCTGTATCCGTGACACCCTCTGAGGAAACAATTTCCGCTAGTGGCAGCGCATCCCAGAGGATGCTTCAGAGCCAGAGCTTCCACTGACCGCTTTGAACCCCATAGCATACCACCAGAATGAACTGTGCTGGCAAGCAATGCTCCCAATATTTCCAGTTCCCCAAACTGGGCTATAATAATGATAGCTTCTGGAATCTTAATTACGCGCTGGAAGAAGGACAATCCCTTTCTCCAGAAGGATTTCTGAATGAAGGAACAACTCTCTTAACCAGAAACCATGCTCTGTCACACAGGCTATGGGGTGAGGAGGTCCGGGAAGGTGTTGCCAATCCCATCCACAAACAGCCTGGCTCCAGAGCTGCAAATTAGTTCCTCTCTACCCTCAGCTCTCCCAAACAGTTAACTTCTGGCTGTGAGACCATCCTATCTCCCTGCCCATTCAACAATAGATCCTGCTAAACAAATGCCTCTTAATTGACTTTGACTTTGAGCTTTCACAAAAAACAAAAGAGAGGAAAACATTGGGCCTTACGAAATAATGACTAATCCTGGAGCTAGAGAAAGGGGAAGGGTTGGAGTACTGGTGTCAAACAGAGATTCAATCTTGGCTGAAAGAGCCCCAAGACACATGGACCATCCCTCCCCAAGTGTCCTCATTTCCACACCTGCTGATCTAAGCCAAACCCCTGCTAAAATCCAAACAATCAGGGCCGCTGGCAAATGAAAACTGGATCATTGTCTTCCCCATGAGGGCTCTGAAAGGGCCGCACTTAATGAGGATAGATTGACAGAGAGGTGGCTCCTAGGCTATAAAAGGCATCCCACAGTCGGAGGAAGCTCAGTCCGGGGTGTGCTGCCTGTCTTCCTGCTCCAAGCATGGTCACAGGCCACTGCAGGCGCCCCTTGAGGTTGGGTGGCCCATGGCTGCTGGGCGTCCTGGTGTACCTGCTGCTCTGGGGGTTTTCAGGGGCCTGGGCAAGCTACCTGCGGAGATCCTCCAGCTGCATGCCCATCCCGCCCCGCATGGCCTTGTGCTACAACATCGGCTACTCCGAGATGAGGATTCCCAACCTGCTGGAGCACGAGACCATGCCAGAAGTGATCCAGCAGTCTTCCAGCTGGCTGCCCTTGCTGGCCAGGGAGTGCCACCCAGATGCTAGGATCTTCCTCTGCTCCCTCTTTGCACCAATCTGCTTGGACAGGTAAGATGTTTTTACAAGTTATTCCTGCTGTCTTAAGTAACACTCCCTGAAGAGCACAACTGCATTTGCCTTCCAAGAGAACCCATGTCCAGTGTGACCAGTGCTGTCACCAAGAAGCTGTGTGTCCCTCTTGGCAAGGGGCAATTGGATTTCTCAGTAGGGGCCAGCCCTCTAAAAGTGAAACGCGAGCATTCCATCTCAGGAGCAGGAATACTATGTTCCCTGCTGTGGGCTTTCCTGCTCTCCAACCCCAGTCACTGCTGCTGCCTCCCCCAGCCACCCCTCTCACACACCACAGTAGCTGCTGGTACCCACCAGCGCAGCCCTGGGCAGCAGCAAACCCCTCAGCCTGCTGCCAGGAGGAGCCCAGATGTGCTGCAATCCCCATCCCCTCCCCAGGCTCATCTACCCCTGCCGCAGCCTGTGTGAAGCTGTCAAGAGAAGCTGCGCTCCCGTCATGGCTTGTTATGGGTACCCCTGGCCTGAAATCCTCAACTGCAACAAGTTCCCTGCCGATCACGAGCTGTGCATCGCAGCAGTGTCCATGGATGAAAACTCCACCAGTAGGAGAAGTAAGTTTGGTTCTTTTCTCCTGCATTTTCCCATAGGCAACACTGAAAGCTCAGCGGATCAGCCTGTGCCTTGTTTATATTCCCAGAATTTCTGGGTTTAAGCTGTGTTTAAAGAAGTTATAAATTCCAGTTTTGTTCTCTGTGGGAGCGCCACTGTGTCTAGAAAATTAGTGTAACATTGACTGCAGCTTGTTCCCCTCTCTGCTGTATTCATTAGCTCCCTGGGTGCCATCAGACCACGCAGGGTTTGGGGCAAGGGAAAGGAATTGCTGTCAAAAGCCTAACGCCCAGGAACAGCGTGAGAGCTTATGGCATCCAGGCTCCAGGCAGTGAGATATGCTTCCAGCAGGGTTCTGGAGCTGCAGCCCTCATCTTTCAGCTGTGTCCAGGGTTTAAAAACATGCAAAAAAGGAGAACTGTTTTGTAAGCCTTGTCTTTAAACATTAGGAAACACCACTAAGGGGCATGAGCCTCTGAAGACATGTTACACCAGGAAAAATGAGTTCTTAAGACTGAAAGACTGCATTAAACACCCACATACTGATGAATCCTGGGATAGATCCAAGAGCAGCTAAGGGGAGGACAGACGTCTCATTTCAGCATCACTGGATGTAGTCTGGCCATACCAGTGGTTTCACTGTTTCACCCACACTAGGAGATCTTCACCAAGCATTTTCACTGCTGCTTTAACATGCAACAACACACACAGGCCTAAACAAAGCACAACAAGCAGCATCTGCCCCAGCCACAGGAAGGAGAACTTGACATTTCCCACCCTGGCAATCTGAGATGTCCCTGCATGGACTGGGTAGCTCAGGAGGAAGCACCACTCAGGAACAGCAAGCCACCACTTGCAGATATCAAAAGTATCATTATGCCTTTTCCAATGATGCTTGATAAGGGTGTTCTAACCAGATTTCTGTTGCAGCAGTACCCCGAGCCAGCTGCAAGGACTGTGAGCTTGAGGAAGCCAGCACTGCCAGGGAGATCCTGGAAAACCTCTGTGCCAATGATTTTGGTGAGTACACCCCCCCATCTTCTCAGTTACTGCTGTTCACTCTAGCAGCCACATACTGGCATGGACAGAAAATGGCTGCAGCTTTTACAGCAGATGCCAGGAATTTTAGGTATTAAGCATTTCCCAGGGAAGTGCTGAAGTCACCAACTCTGGAAATATTTAAAAGATGCGTAGATTTGGCACTGAGGAATATGGTTTAGTGGTGGACTTAGCAGTGCCGAGTTAACAGTTTGACTCAATGATCTTAAAGGTCTTTTGCCACCTAAATGATTCTATGATTCTAAAAATGGTGTTCAGTACTGGAAACTAACCTCAAATGAGAACTTTTATAAGCTCACTGCAATTACAAGTGATGGATGTGTCACCACATTACAGGAACAGCATGAAAGCCTTGCGCTGCTGTGTGATTAAGTAGTTAAGAGTTATATGGAAAGTAAATAGAACTAATAGATCTTTTTCCAACCCCTATAGCAGTGAAAATCCGAATCCTGAGGAAGAATGCCACCACCACCATTTCAGACTTCGACCTGGATGCCTCCAGGGTGGAGGTCCTGAAACATGGCCCCCTCCTCAGAACTGAAGTCCCCGGCAGGCTCCAGCAGTGGCTGGACATAGATGCGACCTGCGTCCACAACATCATGAGAGGCACACACACAGGGGTCTTTGTTGTAAGCGGTGAAGTGCAGAGTGACAAAGTGGTGGTGAACAAGGCCTACGCCTGGCAGAAGAAGAACAGGAACCTGCACCAGGCAGTGCGGCGGTGGAAACATCACCGCTGCCCCGACCAGGCTGGCCGGAAGGTCTGAAAGGTCTGAATTCCAACAATAAGAAACTGCTCCCTTCCCTATGGCTAGAAAACTCCTTTCCCTGGAAGTTGGTGTTTTGGAGATGTACAGTCAATATTTTTAGGTGATTCAAAGCAGTCATAGTCCACAGATAGGGCCCCACTACACATCTACAGATCCCTGTTTTACTGAGACAGAGCTTGAGGGTGCAGGTTTAACATACACACAAGGCTCTGCAGATCCAAGACTTGCAGTGGATGGCTTTGTGTAGGATCCAAGGTCACAACAAAACCAAACTGAACTCTGCAGGCGAGAGACCTCTGGTGCCAGTTCCTCCTAGTTCTTGTCATCAAAGTCGATAGCCATTTCAGCTTCGTTATTTGAACCTGAGCCACTGATGCTGTCCAAGTGCCTGCTTGCTTTCTGTCCAGAGAGATTAAACAAAAGTCTCCCTGACTGCTAAGTGATGCTGTTTGTGTAATGGAAAAAATACTTTACTCTTGAACAGTCTGAGATAAATTAAGGGGGAGACAACCCACCCCTGCAACGTCTGGCCTCTTAAAGAATTAATATTAAACTCAGGCTGTCTCTTCAGCTTGCTGCATGAGAATTGATGAGCATCTCAGAGGCAAAAGAAACAGCTGTTCTCAGGCAGGAAAGGCAGAGAGCAAAGATAGCTGAGGGCTTCTGTGTAACAGGGAAAACCACTTTTTAATACCAGAAATTCAGTTTGGATCCCCCAGTAACTGGGAAATCCAGATCCCACAAGAGCCTTGAGAAAGAGCAGAGCAGGAGTGAGACATCAGCCATTGAAACCTCTGCTTTTGTGGGCAACAGCAGCTTTGCTTGGGACTTGGAGCGAGCCCTAATCCCTGCACAACAGCAGCTACTCGCAGTTGTGATAAGGGAAGGGGAGAGAAACATTACACAGCTGTCTGGCCTTCCTTCTGCATGCAAAGACAGAAAAGGTCGAAAAACTTGATCTCACCATGTTCTCAGCAGCTCACTCTTACCCACGTAAACAGGGACTGTAATTCCCTGCTGTAGCTCTACGATCCAGACCACAGAGCAGAAAACAGCAAATCCCCAAATGAAGAAACAAGTCGGATTTCTATGGCCTAACAAAAATTTAGTGGTAAGTTTTCCACACTGGATTAAACTTGGGACTGAAATAAAGGGAAAACCAGCTTTTCTGTGTGGTTCACAGTGCCTTCGGTCTTGGCTATGGGCAGCCACCCGGTTTGATGGAGACACATTGCCTCCCTGTGCTCGTAAAGCACACCAACAACCCGGGATGTGATCTCTTCAACTTCAGTGTGGGCTGAGATGAGCCCTCAGATGCTCACACTGAAATTCAGCTGTGCTTGACATTTGTGCAGCAATTACTTCTATTCCCTGAGGATCTGAAGAAAAACACAGCCAGATTTCCTAGGTTTTATTCCTCCCTGCTGCCTTGTCTTGCAAACTGCCATCCAATCTACAGAATCCACTGTCAAGTGATCCGGGCAATGGCAGCATCTTCTGAACTATGTTTGGAAAACACACCAGAACACACAAAAGCTCTGAAAGTTGAAAAGGCTTTGTCTGATATTTGTTTTCTATTAATAGGATTATCTGATCAGTAATGTTTCCTAACTAAAAAGTGCCCAGATGGTCTGACTTACGAGCTTTAGAAATGATGTCTCGTAGCCAGAGGCGAGGGAAAAAACAGGGCAGGGACTTTTTCATAGCTCCATGAAATACACTTGGGTTCAATGCAGATGACTTACATTTAAAAGAGAAACCACAAGTTCCCCTACGGTGCCGGTGCCATACTCCAAAGCACAGAGCTCACATTAAGTCATTAATGAGCTGTCCATTGCTTTAGCCCCTCTACAGCCCAAAGCAAAGATCACAGACCAATCACTTATTTCCTTAAACAGGCTCTCACATACCACAACACTTTGTGTTAAGTAAAATCCCAGGAAATTTAAGAGTCCTTGTTTGCTGCTGACTTCTGGGTTTAACACAACTGAGTTAAATACACACTTCCACTAATTCAAACAGCAGAGATACAGCAAATCAGGGGTGTTCTTAAACCAGATGATTTAGATTGGTTTTGTTTGCACAGATAGAGAAGCCTCTGGAAGTCTTTTCAAGTCAGAGCTGGCTCCTGGCAGGTTTATCTGCGAGATAAGAGCTGTCTTGCTTGAAGTTTCTAAATAGGGCCCTCCTTATCAGAGGACGAAGGAGAACAGACTCCCTGGGTCAATGTCTGTCAGACACTATCCTCAGAGAGCAAAGCTTCCCTTGAAACCAATGGTGGTGTCGGAGTGACAAGTTTAAAGCTGTGGGATTACTGCTGCCAGGACCAACATGCCTCTGAGCAGCTTCAGCACCATCCTCACAGGCCAGGATCAACTCTTGTACTTAACTGGTACCTGTAGAGCAGAGAAAGTGGAAACAGGAGTTTTCCCAAGTGAAAACCATAACTGTGGTTCTGGTGATGGCACTGGGTTTGTATTGCTGTGGGGTGTCAGCTCTGGGCTGGTGTGTCAGACAGAAACCCACTCTGAAATTTGCCAACCACAAGTACCACATATGTGGAGATGCCAAAAGAACTCTGTGTATTTCTTCCAGATACTTACTGTATTGAGTTTAATAAGAAATCTGATTTATGCCAGGCTTTCAGTGCCTATATCCCATTTGCAATTGGAAAAAAACCCTCTTTATGTATTATTGAGAAAACATCTAAAAGACTCTCAATGCTGTTTTTCAGATAACAGGTTTTCTCTGACGTTGCAGCAGTAGGAATTTCATAATCATCTGTCCCCAAAAAATCAATTTGTACATTCTCAGTGGATTTCCAAAACACAAGAGTTCAATTAATAAAACTCTACCAGTAATCACAGAAAGGTAAAGGTTTCAAAATATCTGGAAGAAGGACATTGTGTGGCTGCTTATCAGAGCAGCCAGAAATAAAGGTAAATCTGGAACAAGATGTAAAATGGTGGCAGACACTAAATCTGCCAATTCCCCTGTCAGTCATTTTCTCAGCACTGATGCACCAACGCTAAATTGCTTTATCACCATTTATTACCAAAACTTTGGGGATCTCTTGCACCTTCCTAATACTGAGCAGCTTCTTCAAGGTCCTCTTCAGGGATCTGCTGCCTGTTCATGGAATTTTAAAGGGAATCTGGAAAACCTGGAAAGGTTTATCTTCCAAATCCTTCTAAGTTGACCACTCAGAACAAGTCACCCCTGCCAATACCATATCAAAATGCCTTGAACAGAATCACACTCGTTATAAGGCAACACCGAGGAGAAGCGAATACGGGAGAAGCCGCTTATAAGGCAGCAGGAGGGGGTGAGACAGGACCCCCCCCATCCTCTGAACCCCCATCCCTGCCGGCCGCTGCCAGCCGGGACCGGCGGGCACCGCTCCCGCAGCCCCGACACTGGGTGACGGCCGCGCTGACACCGCAGGGGAAGGGGGAGAGGAGCCGATCGGCCCGCTCCCGGCGTGCCCGGTGCCCGCCGCTGCGGGGCCGGTACTCACCGAAGAGCAGCGGCTTGAGGCTGAGGGTGCGCACGGCGTGGACCCTGCCTGGCACCAGCTCCACCCGCTGCGTGTGGCCCACCTGCGGGGGGAGAGCAGCGGTGAGCGGCCGCAGCCCCGGCCCCAGCATCACCCCCCCAGGCGCGGCCTTGCCTTGATGCCCTCGAGGCGCGGGAGGGCGCGGGCGGGTGGCGGCGGCGGCGGTGGCGGGGGAGCGGCGGGCGGCCCGCCGGGCTCTCCGGCGCTGAGGTGCACGAAGAGCAGCAGCCCCAGCACGTTGAGGACGTAGAGGTGGGCGAACACCATGAGGACGAGGAAGTACGGCCGCGAGCACACGGGCCGCGGGCGGCCGCCGGGCGGGCCGGGCAGCGGGGGACCCTCCGTCCGCGCGGCCGCCGCCATCGCGTCCCCCCCGGCCCGCCAGGCCTCGCAGCGTCACCACGGCAACCGGCCTGCGCGCTGCGTCACCGCGCCGCGGGGGCGTGGCGATGGCGGCAAAGAACACCCCCCCCCCAACGCCTTCATCCCATCCCATCCCGTCCCGTCCCGTCCCGAGCCAGGACACCTCCGGAGTTAGAAATCACGATTTATTTCAAATAAACCATGGGCGCACCGCTGGCAAACTGTCTCCCGGGCTGTTTTTCTGCCCCTGGCTCTCTCTGGTGCCTGTAAAGGAAAGCAAGGGGCAGCAGCACCCCGTTGGGGTCACCCCTAGCCTGGAGCAAGGGAAGGCATTCCCAGAACAAGTGCCACATTTAAAAATAAAGTTCTATTTTATTATTTTTTCCCCCACTTGCTTAAAAAGTCATAAAACTTGAGAGTGCAAGAGTATAGTACAGAAACCTCCTGTGGCCCCGGCCCCGCATGGGCAGGAACAGCAGTCATGCAGTTTGTGGTATCCATAGAAAACATTTTGTTACAGTCTGGGCAGCCTGAGGACTATTAGAGATGAGGCAGCCAATGTAGTAACATGAGGGAAGCTGAAATAAAGAAGATGGGATGCAAGGATGGAGGTGTCAGACTAGTGCAGGGACTGGAAATGGGTGAGAAAACTAAAAGAGCAAATGTTCCACAGCTGTAGCAGTAACGTACCAAAGGGAAGCTCATACCTTGGAATTAAGGGCTTCTGAGACACCTTCTACTCACTACATTCATAGAATCATGGAGTGGTTTGGGTTGGAAGGGACCTTAAAGCTCATCCAGCTTCAAACCCCTGCTACAGGCAGTGACAACTTCCACTAGACCAGGCTGCATGCCTTACCATCCTCATAGTGAAGAATTTATTCCTAATATCTAACCTAAATCTATGCTCTTTCAGCTTAAAGCCATTTCCCCCATGTCCTGTCACTACATGCTGTTGTAAATCTCATGTAACCTCACTGATTCAAAAAGAGCTGTGTACCTATTAGAGGAGAAAAACAGGGCCTCTTCTTTTGGCATTGAGAATTCCAGTCTCCTCCCTGTCACCTGCCTCACTGGCAGTGGCAGTCACTCCACACAAAAAGCCAACAGTTCCCATGCTCTGCAGGTTTCATCTCAGAGCCGATGACTTTCTGTATGACACAACAGCAGTCAGTCACCTTGCCCAGGCTGCAAGTCAGTCCTGTTGCTTTCCAGAGTACACAAACAGGATCTGTGTGTGCAAAGCAGGACTTCAAGCACCTTCAGAAAGGGTGTTTTGTTTTCTTTTCAAATAAATGGAACTGGTTTCAGGGAATTTAGAAGAATTAGGGGGGACACTGTGCAATATTTATTACTGTTCCTTAGCAAAGCATCTCAGCAGCCTGTTCAGAAAGTTTGGCCACAGCTGTATGGTTGGGCTTGTCTATAAACAAGGATTCATAGCAAAGCATTTTGTGGGGGCACGGGAGAGGGAGGAAGGGCAGCAGGCAGTGAGGGAGAGAGACAAAACCCCATTCTCGTCTAGCTAAAAGCTGGACATAACAGTATGGAGAGTTCTTTGGGATTAGGGAACTCAGCATACTTGTTCTGCAAAATTTGGTGTTGTGATAGTTACATTTAGACAAGAACAACAGCAGCTTTTATCCTAATTAGTACTTTGCACATTAGTTTTAAAGAACAGTTTAAACATTGATTCTAGGCACTGCAAACTGCTGGGTCTTGACAAGCCTCACGCCACACCATCCCTTCCCCTGGGTGCAGTGTGCCCAGACTTCAACAGTCATTTGGGAAAATGAGGGGAACAGAGTCTGACCTTGAGAGTATACCATGAAGAGGGCACAAAGAGGCTGCTGCTGGGAGCAGAAGAGGGAATGATGTCAGGAGGCAGTGGCTGGAGCAATGACAGAATACGAAGAGCCATGGTTATGGAGCACTGCCATAACACAGCAAGCAGCACTGCCCCCAGAAACCACGGACTCCCTCTCGGTCCCTACCCTGCTCCCTGGCTCCAGCTCTGCAACCTCACTCTACCTTCAGCTGCCTCTGTTGTAACTCCCACTCCACTGCCAGCAGCTCCTCAGCAGTAAATTGCTCCATTCCCTGAGGATATGTCCCACACCAGGGAAAGGAGGGAGGAAGGAAAGGGCCTCTCAGTTTGAAATGTTCTGCTGTGTACTAAAAGCACAGCCACAGCATTAGCTCCTACGACAGCTACTCCTCTTGTAACTGCTTGCTGAAATGCATCTGTTCAATTACAACTGCTGCAAATCATAGAATCCCAGGATGGTTTGTGTTGGAAGGGACTTTAAAGCTTATTCAGTTCCAACCCCTGTCATGGGCAGGGACACCTTCCACTAGAGCAGGTTGCTCATGTCACAGGTACACGAAAAAGGCTCCAACAGCAGTTTGCTTATTCTGACATGCAGTAATTTAGCACTTCCACCCTCCTCCAGTTTAATCTTTATCAAGTGACACTGTATAAGAGCAGTACAGGGATGTACCAAAAGCAACACTTCCACATACAGCATGGAAGACAATCCCACGAGTTCCCCGCAGAGGTGAAGATTTCCTCAGATCAGCCTCCAGCTCCACCTTACTGGCTGCAAACAGCATGTTCCTGAAGCAGGTGACATACATGCCTGTGAAATCTTAACATGAGGCCTGCTTCCTGCAGCAAACAGGCAAGGCTCAGCATTCAAGTAACTTTTTCCACGTTAACCCCTACTAAGATGAACTAGGTTTTCATATTTTTATTTTAGTGTATATTTTACATTAGAAAAAAGAATGTTAATAAAAAAGCTCCACATGCTCCTAACAACCAATTTTTCTGATAAGTCCCTACCAGTATCAATACTAATATACAAATAAATTAATTTTGCTAGTCAATTTTTCTGCCTCGCTTGGTGCAGGCTCTGCACAAGCAGTGCACCTGTATTCAAGTGTCCATCCACATTGCCAACATATGCCAGGGAGTGTGTTGTACGTAATCCTTCCTCCTCATAATGTAGCAGTGTTTAGTCTCACCTTGATGTACGAGATCAGATTTTCTGACCCATGTTACCCAGCAGGCACAAATAATCTTTACCAGGCTGCAAGGCACTGTTATAACATGGATTGTTTCACTCTGCAAAAGCCCCAAGCCTTGATTAACAACTGTATGCTACTATTCCCTCATCACTCACTTTGGCAATACAACACCCTCCCCACAAAAACAAGTAAAGCAAAAAAATCTATATGGAAGACCTAAAAATTCATCAAATGCAGAATCTGACCTGACTCTAGGCATATTCTCCAGCGTAGCTCTCTCCCCTACAATTCCTCTGTTTGCTTTTGTTGGTGTAACAAGATTTCGCACATTTGTTTGACAAGAAAAGAGATGTCACATGTCATCATCCTAAATCACAGCCACTGCTGGTACTGTTGGGTCAGACACAGCAGCAGCCACTCTTAACACCAGCCACCCTCCTCATGCAATGTCAATGCTATAATGCCCTGGTTAAAGGAGCATCAGGAAATAGCTGAGATTTTGTAACCTCCTTCAGTGCCTAGGAGGATTTTTGGGTCAGAGGAAGGGAGAGGGGGAGAAAAGCCCATTAGATTTACAAGCAGATTAAGGAAAAACACTCCACTGCCAATTTACTTTTAAAAAGGGTTGTGTGTTATTCTAAGGTTTGTCTGCATAATTGTACAACCGTTGAAAATTACATAAATTGTAATGATCTAATACTATTAAGAGCCATTCAGAGAAAAACTCCCTCCCCTTTGGAAACCATCAAGGGCAGGAGGGAAATGTCCCAGGAAATACGCCAATCTGAACTCTGGCCTCTAGCCTGCCAGAAACAGAAAAATAAAGATAAAAGAACAAACTGGACTAAGATGTGGTGTTTGCATGTGTCTGACTTGCAAGGGGAGGGGTGGCTTTGTCCTTGGCCGTGTTATCCCAGAGGCAGTGCCTGCTTATCCCGGTGAAGCTGCCATCACTTCACTTGTTGCTCTCACCCCTGCACTTTGTCACTTCCTTCAGACTTATGTGTCATGGAAGTCTTTCAGCAGGGTCCTCCGTCTCTGCTCTGCTATGTGCATCTGATTCTCTAAGTCCTGGTAAAATAGAAGGCAGAAACTGTTAGCACAAGCTCCCCAGAGAAGAGCTCATTTTCTTTAGGGAGAGACTAAGCTCTAGCCTGAGAAGCACCAACCTTCATGCACTGCATGCACTCCAGATCACAAGATTGCAGATCCTTTTCCTTTTGACAAGGGCTCCCTCTGCAGTTACCTGGCTCCTACTCTGTTTAGAAAGCTACGCACCTGAGGAATCTGCTCTTCACCAGAGGGCTACATGCAGCTTCCTCCAGAGCTTTGTTGGTCCTGTTTCAGTCTGCAGGAGATTTGCTGCAGCCCCCTCCCATCAGGCAGTGAGCACTTCACTACTACATCTGCTGGCTAAAGGTGTGTTTCTGGATGCAGTTTCTCAGAATCCTCACTTAACTGCCTTAGCAGTGTGAAGGCCAAACAAAATCTGGCCGACAGGCTCAAGAAAGCAGAACACTCACCCCTCTGTCATAGCTGTCTGCTCGCTCCACCTTCCATGAGAGATTTTCAATTTCAGCTTCCAGCTGGGCCTGCTGGTATTCAAACTGTAGAAGGAAAAATCGGAGACAGCAACAAGAAACTAGTTTAGTGGAGCAGTTTCATACCATATACTACACTTGAGAGCAGACAAATGTGTTCTGCTGACAGTTGTGCTGGCACAACAGGTTTGTGCCTCTTCCTTATCCACTTTCAACTAGGCAGCATCACTCCTTCCAGCAGTTTCTTGTGTAAGGATTCTCCAACCTGCACCACTGAAAATTAATCCAGTCAGCCCAAAACCACCACAAGTGACAAATAACTCCTCACTTAGCTCATTTTGCCACAAACAGGTCAAAAAATGCTCTTGTCAGCAGCTCTGCAGGTAGAGCAGAGGGATATTAGGCAGAAGTTCTTCCCTGTGAGGGTGCTGAGGTGCTGGCACAGGGTGCCCAGAGAAGCTGTGGCTGCCCCATGTGTGGCAGTGTTCAAGGCCAGGTTGGACAGAGGGGCTTGAAGCAACCTGCTCTAGTGGAAGGTGTCCATGCGTGTGGCAGGGGGCTGGAACTGGATGAGCTTTAACGTCCCTTCCAACACAAACCACTGTGTTTCTGTGTGACTGTTAACCACTGCTGGGAGCAGTAACTTGTTGCACTGGCACAGTCAGATCCAGCAGAAAACATCTGTCCATAGCCTCAGAGAATACACACAATGTTGTAGGGAGAGACTGGGTAACAGGCTTTACTGGACAACTGAGTGAAAGAAACCACCTCTTCAGTGATTCCAGGGTTATTTTTGGACTTGCCCAGCCTGTAGTATGCACCAAGCCAGCAAGAAACTTACAGCAGGAATAAAAAGCAAAGCTACACCCTGATCCAAGGCTGGAAAAGCTATTCTCCAGCAGCTCTTCATATGAAATATGGCCCACAGCACTGTGATAAGTCTTACCAAGGAACAAATGCACACTTCCAGCCTCAAAACATTCTGGATAAATTGCTTGTTAGTGGAAGTGCAGTGAAGTGCCCTGAGAAAATAATGTAATGTATCAGAGGACTGAGCTGCTGGTAACTCAAAGTGAAGAGGAAAGGCGCAAAACCACCTATTATTTGTCCTGTCCTTACCTCAGGCTCAGCACTTATATGTCAAATACTGCCAAGTTCTGGAATCCAGCCCAGAATGCTGCCAGCTACAGCACAAAAAGTTATCAGCACAGAAAGAGCAAAACTTCTTACCAGTTTCTTTCTGGGACCAGACTCCATGTAGTAGGCATACGGGTATGTGTACTGCAGGGTGTAACGACACTGTTGAGGAGCGGAAGGAAGAGAGAGAAAAGAAGGACAAGAGTCTCAGCCTTGGAAGCCAGCATTGTCATGTTTGTGTGACCACTACAGGCTAAGAAGCCACCTTCTGACAAGGACAACTGGGCACTTCATGGTGGAATTTCCTATAACTTCCTTGGAAGAACTTGTGCAGTTAAAGTGTAACTTCACAGAGATAACTTCCAAATGATTTTTGGCTAGTTCGTGTCCTAAACCAGAATTACTGCCCCACATACCCACAAGCTCTAAATTCCCTTCTTCAGTGTTGTGAATTTAGCACTCTGGTGTGTATTCTCTGTGCCAGCCAAGACACCACTACTTACCTTTGCAAGTAGTTTTGCAGCATTTTGTAGGTATTGCCAGTCTATCCATGTTCCCAAGTTGTTCATAACTCTTTCCTGAATTTTCTCCTGGATTCGTTGGTACGTCTGTGCCTCCAGTTGTAGGCTTTTGTTGTGATTCTCCCACTGCAAGGGGTGAGGGATGGGAGACAGGGAAAGACAAAAATGGCATGAGCTCAGAGTACTGCTGCTGTAAAAGCACAAGCTCTAGCAAGCAGAAATTGAATTGGGGCAGAAGTCCAGCAAGGCAAGACATGCTGTGGGAAAGAACAGCCAGGCAGCACCTCCAGCAGCAAGTGGTGGAGGCTGTGTACAACAGACTGATAGCAGCAAAGAGCAGGGAGCAAACCCAGCTCCTCAGAGTGGGAATGCCCTCTGGTCACACAACGACCTTGTGTCTAACAAGATGGATAGTAATGGTGATTCCCCTACTTAAAGGATTTCTAAAGAAAGGTCAAGAGTTTAACATTTAACACAGGCTTAGTGAATTCCAACATCTGTGTGCACATTGTAAACATGGCCATTTCCTAAAACCTATTGGTCTGTAGAGCCAGGAATGAATACATGTTTTACCACAGGATTCGGCTCATGGTGTGAAGAATAAACTCATTTTAAGGGGGAAACTGAAATGCAGCAGCATTTAATCTCTACCACATTCTCTTCTAGAGATACTGCTCTAGAATTGCACTGTAAGGCCAGGTGCATCAAGCCTGCTGTGTGGACAGAGATGCTCTGATTGCAGCTTTTAACTATGTGATCAATGTGAGGGAAACTTTGCTACAGCCACTGGAGCTCTGACCATGGCAGAGTTGGTTTAGTCTTTGTCTCCATAAAGACAGACTACAACAAAATGAAGTTCCCTGGATCCTGGAAGGAAATGATTGGAACAATATCTGCCTACTGCAGCAGCACTCAGACTGCAGGAAAATGGTTCAGTGGCACACAGGTAATACTTATTTTCTCTATAGCACAAGGAAATACAGGACCAAATGTGATTTGCTTTGGGTACAACATTACTGGTTTGGAGGGGACTCAAAGGGCAGGATTTTGAGTGACAAAACAAACAGGGCCTGAATATTCTGCACAAATTCTCTTTGGGCAGTTTTTTGCATGGAGATTGCTGGCAATGACCTTTGCACCAGGCAGGGAGCATTAAAAGGCTACAGCAGCTCTGGCCAAGGAGATGTCTCCTACCCTCTCAAAATAGAACAAGTACTTCTTAAGGGCCTCCCTGGCCTGTGCTTGCTGACTCTGGTTTACAATATCAGGATTCTCTTTGTACCGACTGCATTCGTAGTACTCGCTGCCGTGAGTCTTCCAGTCTCCCAGACACATCCAGCAGAAGTCTGCAGAAAACAGTGAAAAACCCACTGTGATACACAGGAAAAAACACCTCTAAGAAAGAAAAGCTTCAGGAGACACAGCCCATCTGTTCTCAGATATTTCTACTAAGCCAAGAAACATACATATTTTGTATCATCTCGCATAACGGAACACAACAGTGAGCCACAAATACCAGCCTGTCTTGAAGATTTTCATTGTACAGCCTCCTGAGCAACTATGGAAAGTAAATCCTGAAGTGCTGCATCCTGTACACCAGGACCAATGGGCAGAACTGTACCTGCACTCTGCACAGGCTCTCTGTCAGTCTAGATTAAAGAAGAGGCAGGCTGCAATCTTGTTTGTGAGTTGCATCCTCCCCAGCACAGGCATACTGCCCCATATGCACCTCTGGCTGAATAAAACATGATCAAATCCAGAAGTCAACTAACTCATGCAAAAGAAACTCTGCCCTCAGTTCTCTCAAGAGGGGAACTACCCAAGTAACTTCAGAGATCAGTGGTTTATGACACTTCAAGTTAGGAGCTACTGAATTGGGAAGAAAGTAGAGGAAAGAGAGCAATAGCAACACCCGTGTGACTGTTTCCTGCTTTAAGACTGAGGCTGTGAGTGTTTTACTGGGAGGGAAAAAGAAGGAGATTAAGTTGCTACAATAGGAATCACTTCTGTGCTACTCATAATTGTATGTCCAGAGATCACCAGCCTTCCCAAGCGCTAGTCCCTGTGGTACCTTGGCACTTGCCTGCTCACCCTTGTCACAGAGCTCCATCAAAGCACATCCAGTGCTGCTGAGCACCCCAAAGCAAAGGGAATGAAAGAGGACAGTAATCTTTAATCATCTTCCAAAGAAGGTATTACAGTATTTCCTAGTGGCACACTTCACTGAGAGGGCTGAATACAACTATCTCGCTCCAAGGCAACAGGAATTAATTCTGCCATGAAAACATAAGTGCAAGAACAGGCTGTTGTTTTGTAGGACCACACAATTAGTCAAAGATGCTCAGGCTGCTAATTACACAGGGCTGGACTGAGAAGTCCAGCAGCTGACATTACACAGAACAATTCACAGCTCCTGCAGTTTCAACTGGGTTGAAGCTCATTAGTTCCATCACTAAGCAGAATGGCTTAAGCTGATCTGAGTAAATGGTTCAGTTCTGCCAGTATTTTCAGCAGATGACAATTACATGGAAAGCATTTAATATGCTCCTCCGAGATGGATTCCACTGGTAATACTATGGCAGAGATGGAGACTTCTCAATAGAATGGACATGTTAGGGAGAAGGAGCCAAACCAGCACTGAATCAGAACACAGCTGAGACCACAGCCAGTGGGAAAAATATACAAAATAAAGGCATCACACTCCAGTCTGTAACTAAAATCCTGTTCACCTCTGACTTGGGGGAAAAATATTTCAGTCAATGTTCATGATTTGTCTCCATATCGCAAAAAAAGGAGAAAAGAACATCACACTAACAAGCCCTGCAGAGAAAACTTCTAAATCCAACTTACCATGCTTGCACTTGGAGCATTGCTGAAAAAAGAAGAGACAGGAGGCACTGGTTAGTGGAAAGTGTGTGGGATAAATATCTGCTTAGAAGAAGGAAGGTCTGATGTGTTCAGGGAATTGCTCACCATGTGATTGCAGCCTCCATTCTTTTCAATACAGATATTGCACTTGGGACACTGGGGAAACAGAAGCATTTGTTAGCTACAACTCTGCCTCTAGCAGCCTTCTGCAGAATGACATTTGTGTGATTATTCCCCTCCTGCTTTTCTTTTTATACATACGCATAGGCATATATATCAGAAAATTAACATACATACATCCTGCCTCCCACCCATTCCTGACAGCTCCATTTAAAAAGGAGCTAACACAACTGAAGCTGGTGGCCCATTAGCACTGTCATGTTTGTCATTGGTTATGGTAGAACAAGTGCCAGCTAAGAACTGTTTTGAAGTTAGGCCACAAAATCCCTCAAAGACATGAGAAGTTCCAATCTGCAGACAGCGGATAGAGATGTGGATGTAGAGGATATAGGTAGTGTATCTGTAACTTTAAAAAACAATTCTACAGGTAGAGTGCAGAATATGTAACGCTACTTTTGTTTCTTCGGTCTAAATCTACTAGAAGCACTCCAGTTTCTCATTCACAGACTTCATCTACTCCATTTTGCCGTCCTTGCCAACTCAAGACTTTATCTCCCCCACCTTTCAGTTCATAGTGCTCAAGAGTTTAGGTTTAAACATCACTAGTGCCTTATTTGGCACTGACTCTGCACTTACTACACTCTCTCCTTCCTACATTTAAATACACCTCCACTGATCACTTCAAAGTTATATCAGAGGCCCTAGGGAGCTGTGAGGACCTGCAGTCAGTGAAAAAGCAGCACACAATGCTATATACGTGCAGAACTGTATCTTGCTTCCCAGGCAGGACTCAAGGACAAGAAAAAACAGGCAGGCGCTTGCCCTTACATCTTTAGTGTGAGCACTGATGTAGTTGGCTGTTTCGGAGTCATCTGCACACTTGGTGAGCCATTTCCTAATGGTAGCACAGTCTGTGGGTGCGTGGTACATCTGCCGACACTTAAAGCTGAACAGGGGAAAAAAAAGACATATTGATTTCCAAGGAATGGCTCAGGAATTGAGGTTTTCCTGGTGACAAGAATCTGGAAGGCCAAGCGAGGATAAGGGAGGCAAATGCATTTGCGCATTACTGGAGTGCAAAGACCAAGGCTGAATTCCAATAAACCCCCACCCTCTTGTGCAGAAGCTGGACTCAGGGTGAGAGTGAACTGAGGCATTCTCCAACACATCCCTCCCTGGACCCTACCTATGTCTGCTCTAACATGACTGCAGAACCCCGAGGCATACCAGTGACTTTACAAGTAGCCTTACTCCAGTGGTAGATATCAGGCACCTGCAATAGCATGCCCTGACCAGTCCCAAGTGAGTAAGGGCCATTTATGTGGAGATACCAGTAAGCTGGGTCTCTAAAACAGTATGTATTGTGCTCCACATTCTCAACAGCAGTGATTCTGGAGTCTCAGGAGCAGAAGACATTTCAGCAGCCCACAAGCTATCTCTTTTATCTGGTCCCATATACACTTGAAGTCAGATGAGGAACATTAGCATTTCCATTCAGCAGAGTATTCTTGCATGAGCCTCACAACACACCAGACACTCTGGGATTCAAATACTTGTAAAAACCTTAAAATTCAATACCAGCAGACAGTGGTGAGGCATCCACATTCATTACCAGAATCTCTACCAGTCACTATGTCTGTACCAAACTTTGTAACCTAGCCAAGATAGGAGAATGGCAGAACCCCTTCATTACTCAAGCCCTGCATTCCCTGATTGTCAGAGCTCCCAGCTCCCAAGGAGTTTATGGAGCAAGGGGATGGCTGACTACCTGCAGAAGTCAGACCCAAGTATCCAATTCCTCAAGCTAACTCAAGTTACAAACAACTCCAGCAAAGCATTTGAGATGTCTCTACACTCTAAACCTGTTGGCAAACAAATGGAGTAACTCTGAGGACAGCTTACACTTCCCCTATGATCTTAGAGCTTCTCTGTTTCTTACCAGAAGACCTCATTGCAACGATTGCACTGCACTCGCCGGGCTTTTGGCTCTTGTACCTGTATAACCATAGGGCAATCTGCACCAGGACACAGCTGCAGCTGATAATGGCTCTGTGAACATATCAAGGTGGTAAGATCAAGGGTGCAGAAGAGCATTATCCATGCAAGTTTCACTACTCCTATCCTCAAAACCATGCATGTCAATTATCTCTCGTTAAAAAGAGTGAAAACTGTCACCAGGTTTTGGTTAACAGAGCAGATAAACCCCTTCCACATTAGAAGAGGGAGCATTACTTACAGCCTGTCCAGGACAGGGAATTCAAATGGATTGTTACACACTAAGTAAGAACAGTAACACAACCCTAACACCCCATCAAGTCACTGAACAAACAATTTTACTCCATTTGAGCTCTTTCCCCACCCTCTCCTCATGCCGCGAAATGTATTCAGCTGCTCTCCTGTGGTGGCTATTCCCTCTCAAAGAGCCTCTTATTGAAGAGAAGTGACACCACCGCTCTTTCATGCTGCTTCTTGAGTGTTCCCAGTTACCAGATTGTTCCTGCACTTTCAATCTTAACAACTACTGCTTTAATTTCAAAACACTCACATAAAATGTTGCTGAAGAAGCCAATTCAGTTGGGGCACACTAAGATGAAGGACTTATTTTAGGTTCCAAAAAATATTTATGCAAGAGCAAGAAGGACTTTAAAACTCTGACTGAAGTTCTCAGCAGCAACATTTTGAGAATTCTGAAGCACCAGCCAAGGAGTTAGTGCGTGACCTTAGAGCAGAATGTACTTTGGCAACCTGCTGGAGCTTTTTGTCAGTGAGAGTGTCCTGCAGGAGCAGCCACATCATGTTTCTCAGGGACACTTTTGCAGCGGTTACTGCAGTTCTAATCAAAGACGCAAGATTTTCTGCAAGACTCTGGTGAATTGACTGAAAAAACACACAATACCTCCACATAATCCCTGAAGAGGTAGCGCCTATATTTATCTTTCAGTTCTTCACTAGGCAGCAATGGAAACACAAAGTCTTCTGGTGTTCGAAGTAGGCAGTCCTGAGCCATGCAGGAGACCCCTAAGAAAGAATCAGTTAGTTTAGCACAGTGCAACTTAGACTAAGAAGTGAACGCACACAGAGCATTCAAGGCAGTTTCCTAGGTACCATCTGTTGTTGTGGCAAGAGGGACACAACTGTGAAACAAATCTATCAGGGCTGCTGAAAGCTGAAGCCCAGCTGTCTTCACCAAAAGATGACAGGACCACATGTGCATCCAGAACCAGCAAGTGCTCCAAACAGTATTCACAAGGTCAGATACTTCAAGTATAAAATTGCATGTTACTGCCATGCCAGCATGAAAGACAGGCTAGGAAAAGCCCAAAGCAACTCTGGCAGTTATGGGCTTCTACCCAACACAAAGTGAACATGATTGCATCCGCAAGCACTCCAGAAGCAGTGCAATGATATATCGTGAGGGAGGCAAACTCCAAATGCAGCAGATTTGCAGCTTCTAAGCTAGCCAGGAGTAGAGCTTTCCTGGTGGTATGCCAACACTAACCAGGGACTATGGAAAAACCACTAGTTCAAGTTAAGTTTGTCACAAATACTCATTCCATGCTCCATTTTCTCATTACTGAGATGTTTTAGACCAACTCAGCCAGTCAGCATCAGAAGGGCCAACATGGCAAACAGACCCAACACCATATCCACCTTGAACTCACCGACTCCAACACCATCCTTGACGAGCACTGTACAATGCTGTTCCCAACAGCTGCGACAGAACTGGTGCTGACAAGCCAGAGAGAGCAAGTTCTCCTTCCGGACAAACTGCATGCACACGGCGCAGTGATGGGAGGAATGTACCATTGCCTGGGAAGAGACAAACCAGTGTAACAGTGAAAGCATCCCAGCTCTGCAGGGAATTCTCACCTCATCCACAGGTACCTTCATTTTGACAATGGTCTCTGATAAGCTGCAAAGCAGAACAGGTTCATAAGGAGCTGCTATGTTGGGATGCTGCACTGGCCTTCTCGAGAACCTCTTTAATCTCAACAGAGCACAACAGATCAAAGGTCACTGAACAGCTCCTGCCTCTAATATAGTGCTACCCAGCACTCACCTTTACTTTTCTGGTTCTTACTCTTACCTTGTTTGAAAAATGAGGAAATACATCATGCTGTCCTTCCCTGAATATACTGATACTGTTAGCTGGGTCAGACTCTATCATTGTTCCACAGGCCCTGGAGAGCAGCCAGAGCTGCAAGCAGGCTTAGCAGTGCCCTTTACTGGACAATGATTTTGGTAAGAGGAGAGGCAACAGAAGCTGCAGTGTGTGTACAGAGGAAAGGGAGCTCGCAGACCATCATCTCGCATCTCTTCCATGTATGCTACATTTGGCAAAGCAGGCATCATCCCTTCAGCTGAAAAGGATTAGAGGGTTTGTTTCAAGTCAGGCATAATTCTGCTACAGCTGCACTAAGCCACTGAGAAGCAGCCTGGATCTCCCATTGGGTAGCATTGAGCTAGTCCCTTGACAACAGATCTAGCCTTCAACACCTCTCAGCTCACCCTTGGGACCTGAAGAACTGGGTCTAGCACAGCATCATCAAAAGAAACTCTCTACAAAACTGTTTGTTAGCAGGAGTTTATGTTCCTATTTCTCCTTTCAAAGAGAAGTCATACAATCACTTCTCATGTACTTAAACCTTTGCTACTCCTGAAGAAGCTTGTGTGAGACAGCAGCCGTCAGTTTCCATGCCAGAGCTGCAAAGAAGCAGCTGCATGATCCACAGCCACACACTGTCTGAGAGCAGGAAGACATGAAAAAAAAAATAATGTGACCCTTTTCAACGGCCTCACCTACGGACCAGAACAAGATTCACTGAGTCTGCAACTGCACTGATTGCCTGGATCAACTGCTCTACTTGAACAGCACATGCACTGCTTCAACACTTCCCAAGCTGAGCCTCTGAGCTCACCACCATAGCTTCTCCATACAGTTGCCCTACAGACACTCAGTAGGAGCATTTGCCCCCAGACTATCATCATCCTGCATTAGGAGCTGAAGCACAGAGCAACTTGCTCCAGCACATACAAAAAGACTGGAATGAATTACCTACCAAACCAAATTTGTCAAGACTTAACCTTTTAACTGTAATCTCTTCCCAAAGTGAAATCATCATTGCAGTGGAGAGTACTTAAGAGACAGCTGATACAAGACTCAGACAAATCTCAAAATATATGAACTAATTTGCAGGTATGTCAAATAACAAAGACTTTTTCTGGACTCTAGGCAGACACTTTGAGTCCATGAAGCTTACTCCTGTCAGCTCTTTTAGATGGCCAAATCAGGCTTTCAAAATCTCCCCTCTCCCCCAGCTCAAGGAGTGTTTCTCAGATGTAACATTTTACCACTCAAAATCTGTCACATGGCAACGTGTTTCTTTGGGGTAACTGTGGATTGTACCAAGACACTCACTGTGAATGAAACCTGTAAACATGCAACACAAAGTTTCTATTTAAAGAGGGAAAAAAGAAGAATATCTAAAGACTTGTATAGCCCTGGCTGCAAAACACAAGCTGTTGGTTCAAACAGCACCACTGACGCGCTCAGCAGCAACAGCACTGGGAGATTTGGCTTAAGAATTCCTGAGCACAGCAGTGTAGCAAAAAGTCGTAATAATATGGAAATAATAATTATTAAAAGGTCTCTATTTCAGCCACAAACAAGCTCTGTTCACCCTGTGCAGTCAGAGCTTCTCTTTAGTGCCTTTTACAAAGACAGTATAACTAGAAGAGGCAGCCAAGCCCATGCACTCTGCTCCTTCCATTGTGTACCATCACTCATGCCAAAAAGCTGATCTTAATTTTCTTGAGGCAAGTAATTCTTAAACACTGCTCTTTAAATGTCAGACACCTCTTGAATGTGTTCTCATTTAAAAAGTAAACCCAGCATTGAGTTAAGGTGTTGGACCTGAGTTTCTGAAGGGTTAACATGGGCCAGATTATGCCATTAGTAATGCAATCCTCCAGTGAGGTGGGTCAGAGATGTCTGCCAAGGGAACAGACCAAAATAGTTAGCATACTTACATGTTTGGATGAGGTGGGCTGAACTCGTGCTTCTACCAGCAATTGGGCAGCATTAGACTTGTGTCTGAAAAGGCAATTGCAGAATGACCAAATCAATCTCTGACTAGATTTTGCTTTGTTAAATTATCTTTCTCACCTGAATAAATAATAGGCTCTGAGCAAATGGTAGGGTAGGTTTGCATAAGGAAAGGGGAAATGTCTCCTTTGTGAGGATCCTTCACAGGGACCTGAACTCTCATCAACACAACTTTGAGATTTTCTTCAGAATCAGAAACAGGAACAATATTTCTTGCAGTAATGGATAAACAGTTCCCTCCTACTCCTTGATGAACATTTTCCTACAACTCTCTTCCTCCCCCTGAAATATTATTTTTGAAATTTAGATTTTCTATCCACGCTCCTGGAGGAGTCCTAAGCTGCTGCCCATAACAATACACTCCAGTGAGGCTCCTGTCTGTCTCCAGGTATTTTGTAAAATCAAGCTATCTTGGCTAGGTCTCACTTCGACTTCAGTCTATTATCCAGTTAAGTATTTACTCTGTGACAGATTATCACCTTTTAAGCATATGAAGCTGTATGTCAGCAGCCTCAGAATTAAATATGGTTTGCTCTTTGTGATTTCCATTGCAGAGGAATGTTTGTATCTCAATGAATGCAGAAACAGCAGCATCACTGTTGTAACAGTGCTGTAAATCCTCCCCACTAGCACTTTTCAGTTGTGCTAGGGAGCTTTTATTTGACGTCACCTTGTACCAAGACAAAAGTCTGATGACCATATCAACTGGAGAACAACTTGCAAAGTCATAAAGTAAACCCTTCCCCAAACTTCCCCTTGTTTGAATTTCATTAGTTAACCTGCAGAATCACCCTGAGCTGCTATGCAGGAATCTCACCCTGAGCTGCTATGCAGGAATCTTACCCTTCACATTCCCCAGAAAACAGCTTTCACAGCATGCATGGTAACCAATGAGCCCATCACCAAAGATGCTGCAACAATACCCATATACGAGATGCATCTCTCATATGTTCTCTGGATGAAGTTGCTGGCTACAGAGCCAAAAATGGCATGGCAGCATGACTCAGCCTGGTGTGGTCTCTATTTTCAGACAATGTTCAGTTCTGAGCCAGTATTTGCTGGAGGGGCTGCCAGACAGCAGTGCCTCCTGACACACTTCCCATATACGTTTGGGCAGAGTTCAAACCCTCCTTCTGAAATCAGTTGGAGGACTGTTACAGTGACACTGACCAAGCAACAAAGGGGCTGCACTTCTCAGTTCTCTCACACCATCTTCGTCTGCTCTCCAAATGCCAGTCAGCTTGGAGAAAAAAGCATATGTTCAGAAGGAGTGAAAACGTCAATGTGAATGTACTAGTAAAGGATATACCAGTGTAGGTTCAGTACTGCTTTATGATTTATGGTTCATATGTTCAAAACAGAACATATGTTATCTTTATATTTGTTAAAGTAGGGAAATACAGATGCAGCACTCTCAATCTGTTACCTCAAAGTTTAAGCTTAATGTACCCACAGGGTTCCCAGCATGATACCAATTCCTCAAACTGAAAAACATTTGCTACCACTATCCTCTCCTATTTACAGATTTCTTATAGGCAATGCAGCCTCAACAACACAGCCTCTGCTCCCTGAAATGGACTGTGTGGCATGATTCAGGTTCAAAGACCCATGTCAAAATGACACCTATGGACCACCCTGAGCATTCCTGCAAAGCAAGGAGGAAAAGCATTAAGCACAGAACAAATAAGACTATTTACACTTACCTTTCCAAAATCTCTGAGATTTGCCAGTGGAAACTAACTAATACTAGCTTTGCAACGGCATGTGATACCTAGGTAGAAAAGGAAAAAGTCAAGTTAGGCACATTTTGAGGCCACACCTCTGCTTAGGTCTATGATTTTATAAAACTAGCAAGTTGTATAAACTCAGTACAATACCCCCACAATGCTCAATTCCCACAGAACTAATAAAGTGCACCTGCAATATGCATGTTGGAATGAAGCATGGATGTATGCAAACTCACATACTGAGTCACAACAACACAGAGAGGAAGGAATCAAGAATTCACTGGAATAGCTTAACTGCTCATAGAAGCCCCACATCCAGTCCTGGCCATGGCCACCACTTGAGAGGCACAGAACAGGCTGAGATCAGGATCCTCACTGAGTGTGTAAAGTAGGAACCACAGGGCAGATGGATACCACTTACTGAGCGAGGGGAGCAGTAACATGCTGCAAACACAGGTATGCTGTGACAGCAAAGGGTAGGGAAAAAACAAAAACATCTTCCCAAACCTTCACTGAAGAGGAGAAAGCTATATGCTGGACTGGAGTAGGAAGATAGAAAGCTACAGTGACAGGGGCTATTTCCATGCAGAGTTGTTCGCATTACGTGGACTCCTGGCAAACACTAGCACAGTCCATGCTAGCCCCAGCATTCTCTAGAATACGGCAACATGATATTTAAAGTCATGTTACAAGGGTACAAGCAAATGAATTCTCCTTTGCACCTATGCATTAGTTTATTTCAGAAGGTAACAGACTGGTTTACTAGCACAAAAAGGCTGGTACCCCCCAAGACCACAGGCATCTGCTGAGCTGCTGGACGTTCAACTTGCCTCTCAACCCCTTCATGCCCTGGAGTTCAAACAAAGCATGCAAGACACCTCTTCCAGGGGAATTCCTGGAAGGCAGGCTCATGACCCCTGTCTCCTTACGCCTTTCTGGGGTAGGAAGCATGGGTGCAAGCCCAGTGGTCTGCACATTCTGCATTCAAACAATCTCTGATGTTAAAGGGCTCTACCTCCTACACTCCAAGACAAGCTATCACCACAGCACTTCTCTACCATACATATAGAAAACACAACTTCTTGCATCCTAGCTGAAGGAAGAGCTCCTTTTCTTTTCCCCCTAAAGAAGCTGTCAGTTCAAATCATCAGCTGAAAAGCCATAAGCCTTCTTGAATCCTGCCAAAGGTGAACCACAGGATCCGATGTACTGGTAATACAGATACACAGGAACCACACCATAACCCTGGAAGGAAAAACAAGCAATGGTCACTCCTTCAAAACAGACAACTCTGCACACCTAGGAGCAGCATATTCATTACTCTTCTAAATCTACCCCACTGAAGAGGTACAGTTTCACAACACAACTGACCTATTCCTGCCACATGATACTGCCCTGGTCCTACACTGGCATTTCTCAGCACTGGATGGTGGCTTCAGTGAGCTAAACCAGTGTAGCACCAACACACAGCACAGGCGGAGATTTAACTGTCTCTCATCCACTTCTACTTTGTGATTTCCCCGCTTTGCTGGTCACAAAGACATCTCAGTAATAAAAGAGTAACTTTCAATGTTTAGATAATCCCTTTTCTAAAAGAACTGAAACATCAGCTCTAGTGTGTCACCTTCCTCAACTTCACCGGTGATGTGTCCCTCAGAAAACAAAGGCTGCCCTCCCTCCCGGCACAAAAGCTTGGGATGAGCTGGAGCGTGCCAAGCAGGGCTGCTGCTGACAGCACATACAGTCTGCTCCAGTTTTCCACATTAAGTGCCACTGCTAGCCTTGGATGGGTTTGTTATCTTAAGCCCCCAGCCTGGCAGACCCAAACAGACACCTTTGACTTGCCTGTACAAGGAAGACATCTGCATTTCGAGTTTGTAAAACAAACAAGCATGAAGAATGCGGTCTCTACAAGACTGGCTTCCTGCAAATGCAAACCACACACTAATGAATCACTCTCTAACAGCAATGAAATTATACCTCAGCAGCAGTAAGGAAGAACTACCATCCTGACAAAACAACAAACCACCTGACTGAAATACATGTAATATATGAAAATGAGTATTTTTCAGTTGGGTTTTCAGAGCCTGAGGTGTAGTATCCATTGCAGCATCGTGACTCCATGAAGTTATTTCTTCTCAGACAAGGAACCAAGTACATTCAAGAATGAAGATGTATAGAAAGAGACATATAAATACCAGCACATGCATTTCTATAAGTATTTCTATGTAAGCAGGAGCCAAAACATGCTGTGTGCAGTAAAATACCCCTGTGATCATAAGT
This sequence comes from Psittacus erithacus, assembly GCA_009867235.2. Classification (NCBI taxonomy): domain Eukaryota; kingdom Metazoa; phylum Chordata; class Aves; order Psittaciformes; family Psittacidae; genus Psittacus; species Psittacus erithacus. Next base: position 4,395 of record WYDI02029378.1, on the reverse strand, counting down.
TGGTCCACATGTACATAATTTATTGCCTTACAGCACTGGAGAAGCAGTGCACAAGCAGATACTACTAGCTGAACTATTCAGTTAGAAGACATCGATGTCTCCTCCATAAGCACTCACTGCAGCCTCCCAGCTTAAGAAATAAGTCTAGGCACACTGTCCAATACATCATTTCCTGGACAGTCAAAAGTTTCACACAATAAGAGATCTCAAACTTACAAAACACATCAGAAAAAGCTATGATTCAGTCTCCTACCAGTCACTGGGTGCCACAAGAACCTCAGCTTACCCAGGAACAACAATGCTTTCTCTCAGACACAAAACAAATCATAGCATCACAGAATGGTTTGGATTGGAAGGAACCTTAAAGTTCCAACCCCCTGCCATGGGCATGGCCACCTTCCAGTAGGCTGCTCCAGCCCCATCCAACCTGGACTTTGAATAAATTGAAAAAAAAAAAAAAAAAAAGAAAATTTCAATAATGGTCAGCTTTGCTTAAACTCTCTCATCCATGTTTCATAATACTAAGACCCAAAAAAGATGGAGAGATAGACTACTTGGTGTCTTGCTGGCAGCAGGTCATTTCAGTAAAACAGAAGACACAGAAGGAAATGGCTTATTCTAGAAGTTGCATGACTAAGTTTTTGTCTGCAACTGATGAATTGTGCTAGTACTTCCATATAACTTGACTTCTCCAGAACTCTTCTTGCTGTGATTAAATTTATTGAAGTTTAGAAGATGAAAGCTGAAAGCAGTAGATGTGTTACAAGACTTCTTTCTTTCCTTTCCATTTCCCCATTTTCTCACCACCAGCTTAAAAGTTTAACATCAAAGATCAGCTTAGTCTAAATCAGAACCCGGAAAATTTGAAGCTGAAAGAAGCCTGAAGACCAGGCTTCTTCTTCATAATGGGGTAGCAAAGCTGAGAAAAAGAGCATCTCATCCAACGTGCCATTTCCAATTGCACCTTAAAACAGGAATCGGATCACCTCAGAAGCCTCTTCCAAACCTCCATCAGCTTAACTCTGACTTACCATCGATAGGAGGCTGCTGATTGCCAGAAACTGTCAGCAAATGCTAATGTTTATCACTGCACTTGAAAAGGGGTGCAGTGCCTATGCACACAGGATGGGTGCCAGGGGGAAGCTGCATAAGGGAAACACTCTACAGGAATTGTAAAAAAAGCCTGAAAAATTTACATAGTGCTGGATAAAAAAGGAGAACAAGGAAGAAATGTCACTGCATTAAACACACATCTATTCACTCTCTGCAAGAGAGCACAGTATTTATTTTTTTGTATTATTTCTAATCACCATTTATTGCCTGGGTTCTTTACTCTCCAAGATAAGCAAAATTCTCACACTTTGAAGTGAGAGAGCCTGGCACGCTTTAGGACAAGATTATATCAAAAGAACAAAAATATCAAACCAAGAACAAAATATCAAAGAAGCTCTGCAGGTACCTTGTGTTTAGAGAGCTCTAAGACAATTGCGCCCCAACTTGCATCCTTAGATAAGCTAAACTGTTTGAAGAGCTGAAGCTTCATGCCTCTATAGCAGACATCTTCCCAATCATGCCACTCTGACAAGTTGCTAATTCAGACAGAAACGTTTCCTAAAAGCTCAAAAACCACTGTCTTTTGTAGAGCTTACATTCTACAGAACCCCCTCGTGCATATGTAAGTTGCATGCATATTTCATGAGTTCATTTCACTTCTCTCCAAGGGATGGCCTATTTTTTGGAGGTGTGTTTCAATCCTCGCTTTCACAGAGATACAGTATCAGGAATTCAAAACGAATAATCACATGATTCTCCAAGAGATTCAATTCAGAATGAGTTGGAGATACTATGATCCAGTTGGGGCTGACGTCCCATGGCTTTGCGCCAAGCTGACAATTCCTGTTAGATCAGGATTGCTAAGATGAACACAAACCTAGCATGAAGAAATGCAGTTTCTTTTCTTGTCCTTCCCTTAATCAAAGGTTTTTATCCAGATTTAAGCAAATAGTATTAATCTTGAGAAGCATTTCTTTTAATCTGTGAATGGTTTTTGCTAGTTCTACAAGGAAAGGATGAACTTGGGAAGGTATTAGTTTGTATGCTGCATCAAAACTTCTAAAAACCCACTCTTCAACCTTTTCAACAGTAAAAACAGAGAGAGCAAGAGCCTCTGAAATTGCTGCTAGTGGTGAGCAACTATGGGCAAAACTGATATTGAATTGAGATGGTGACAAAGAAACACCTTAGGGAGAAACCGTAATTTTTACTTAATAATTTTGCTGAAGAAAAAACCCCTTCAGACATGCTTTATTAAGGCTACTGAGGTAAGGAAAGTGACCCGCAGATAGAAAAAATACTGGTTTATACACATTTCTCTTGTGGAAAGGAGATCTGACTCCCTCCAGACCTCTGACTGCACTGTTTTTTACTGGAGGTTTTCTCAGAAAACTGCACAAATATTAGGAATTAAGAAGAACTAAAAGGGCAACCAAAAAGCCTTTTTTAGACCACATCTTCTCCTTTGCTCTGATCTACCTTTCTTTCAACCAGACTTCTAATATGCAATCCTGGTAGAAAACTCTTGAGGTTGCAAGGTCTTGAGCTGTGATTAACGTCACATCAGCGTTTAACATCTTGTCAAAGTCCTCTGTATCTGTTACAGGTTTCTGAGCATTAGAAGGCTGTTTATAAAATTGAATTCAATTTAATTTCACTTATCAAGGATAAAAAGACAAAGTCACAACAAAACCAAACACTCTGTTCTTTTATTTTGGGTTCAATCAGGCTTAAAACTGTCAGAAAGAGCCTTCTACCTTTTCACTCACAGTATTGCTTACAATTTGTCTGACATTTCAGGCCCCCTCCTGATTACAGATTGCATGGAAAGAAATACAATTTGGAATTTGTAGTCTCAATACCATGGAAAAGGTTTGACAAGCAGCAGTACATGAGCTGCGCTTCATCATAGGGTTTTAATCTGTACCCCGTCACTCACCCTCTGGCATTCAGAGATCTGGTGTCAGTTCACAAGATTAGAAGCATATTAGGGAAGCAGAGTGCAGATTGGGAATGACAAATACTGCTGGTATTATACACATGATTTGTGAAACCACCAGCGCATAACCTAGTTGGCCACACACTCAAGAAAGGGGATCTCGGGTTAAATTCTAACTCTTTCTCCACACTTACACATTTCTTTAATCCATCCACTCTCCTACACAGGATAGCAACAATTTCAGCTGCAGCTGCCAACAAACAGGATCAGTAGGACTCAGCTAGGAAATCTCAGCATATGTATTTCTCAAGCTGTCAGGCCATCCTGAGAAGATTCAGAAATAAATTACAAAAAATAAGACTTGAGCAAGATGCTATGCCAGAGGCATTACAAAACAGCTATCAGATTCCTTCTTTGAAGGATTCAGAGCAAAAGAAATGCAGCAAGAAAGCTGTAAGACAGCACACACAGATAAAAGATTGACAGGAGACTCCCCAGCTGTACTCACTGCAGCTATTCTTTCCAGCCCGATGTAGTGTTTGAGAGCATCAATGCCCCATGCACATTACACTGTGCTCCCCATGTGCTGTCAACACACCCCATAGCACTCAGCTCAGCCTCTGCCTAGGTGTTTTCCCAGTAAAACTCAAAAGTGGACAATTCCCTCTGCTTGACAGGAAGGAGGATACTGAGGAAGCAAAGGGCAGGTAATAACCTGAGTCCACACAACTGTGACTCCCACTCACTCAAGACAAGGGTTGCCAACTTAAACTGGAAAGCACTGGTGCGTGCACACAGCAGGGGATAGGATTCAGCTAAGCGTGCAGTGAGTATTCCTAAACAACACAGTCCTTTCCTTGACAATTCCAGCTTCCAGGGTGTTTTTCTTCTGTTATAAAAAGAAGAAGAGGAGAAACAACTGCGTAAGCCAGCGTTTCATAGCACACAGCATAGCTCGCTCCCGCTGCGCCATTCTTAACAGGCACAACACCCTGGTTTGGCAATGTGCTTTAGCTGCTTCATGGCACTCCTGTGACCTTGTTGTCCAGCTGTAAGCTTGCAACATGAAACAGTTACTGGAAGATTGTTTTGGCATGTTTAATGACTTGTGTCTCACCTCTACCTCCCACCAAGATCATACTCATCAACAGCTGTGAACAGACTTCTTTCTGCACCCTGCAGTCACACTGGCTGCAAGATACACTTAAGGCATGAATCACAAAGAAATGTGTGGGCTATAATCACCCTCCACATTCGTGGCACATTTTCCCAATCAAGTTGAGAATTTCAGCAATAAGGAACAAAACTGATTTCTCTCCTCAAATGACTTAGAATCATAGAATAGTTAGGGTTGGAAAGGACCTTAAGATCATCCAGTTCCAACCGCCCTGCCATGGGCAGGG